>PVKC010002756.1:0-21412 GCA_004027635.1 Crocidura indochinensis
TTTTTTGGCAGTGCTCAGGGGTTACTCCTGGTGCTATGCTCAGAAATCGCTCCTGGCAGACTCAGGGGAATATATGAGATACCTGGATTCAAACCTTCTGCATGAGAGGCAAACACCTTATTTCCATGCTATCTCTCCAACTCTGAGAGCCACATTTTTAAAACTGAAATTACATAGGATGATACACTGTTCTAGTTTCAATGAATTTTTATTGAGAATATTCTGCATGCAAGTATCCACATAGGTTGGGAGGATACAAATAACACAGCTAATAAAACAAAAACTTTAGAACGATATTATTTATCGATAACGTTAAATTCCATAAAAATTGCCTTACAGTGTAGAGAAAACTACATCCTGACAATGACCGACAAAGTAACAAACACTAATGTGAACATTGGTCTTGCATTTACATGGATAGTTTGAGTAAGTCAGATGTCTAAGTCGTTGTTTTTAATTTTAGGCACAATTCCAGTTTCTCATTGATAAGACGATTTCTCAATTTACTCTTTTTTTTTGTTTTTTTTTGTTTGTTTTTTTTTTGTTTTTGGGTCACACCCGGCAGTGCTCAGGGGTTACTCCTGGCTCCATGCTCAGAACTTGCTCCTGGCAGGCACGGGGGACCATATGGGGCACGGGGATTCGAACGGATGACCTTTTGCATGAAAGGCAAACGCCTTACCTCCATGCTATCTCCCGGGCCCCCTCAATTTACTCTTGATAAGATTCATGCTTGAAAATGATTGTTCTCATAAATATGTAGACCCAAACAAGGAAAGAACAGCAAACTCTAGCTTTTATAGTTGATTATGAGTCAGGAATACTATTCCAGATGTTAAAAATCAACATATCTTTCCTTCTCCAGGTTTTTCAAAGCAGATCACTTGTGCTGTGAACTAAATTCACAATTGTGTTTCTCCAATCTTTCTAAATTAGCACAAAGAGGTTCAAATTTCGAGCTACACAGTTTTCCTTTTTAAATCCAGAAATTGCATTTCAAAGTTGCCAATGTTGATATTATAGGGAGAAAAATTTAATTCCATTACATCAAGAGGTTTTTTAACAAAGGCCCACGTCACTTTTCTGTTTCTGAAATCCTGAAACCTCTTGAGAAAAGCTTCCCTCATATTTAAAAGTGCTGTTTTAAAATAGGTAATGTCAATATCAGAATTATTTTCTTGGCAATGTTTCAACAGGCGTGGAAGGTGAATCAAAATTTCCTTGAGTTAAGCTCATTCTTTCTATATTTTATCAACACTTTTGTTGAATGGTCAAAATGTTGAGCAAAAACAGATAATTTGTTTTCAAACGAAATAACTTCTTCTAACATAGAAAAAATGTGTTTACTTTCTCCTGTAGTTTATGAGTAAGCTGATTTAGATGTGAAGTAACATTCATCATGAAATAACAGTTTTTGAATCCACTATTCGTTTGTTAATTCTGGATAGTGAACACCCTCTCAAGGAAAAATGCTTTAATTTCTGATAAAAAGGAAGCAAATTGTTTCAAAATGTTTCCTCTTGATAACCAAAATGTTCTGAAATTTTGAAATCCTACAATATGGAGATGAAACAGATAGAAGAGAAAAACTTTTAACAATCTTTAAAAGCAAGGACAGTGTGCCATGGAAAAGTAGTGATTTTACTGAAAGGAAAAAATCTATTACACGTTAGTGTGTACTGAAAGTAGACAAACTAAAATACACACAAAAACAAAAAAGGCACTTTGTTAAAGGCATATGATATATCATAAAGGAATTATTATACAGTGCCTGAAACATTTTAAAAATAATTTTTTATCAAAGCATATTTGTTACAAAATTATACTTGAGTTTCAATCATAGAATGTACACCACCCTTCGCCAGTGTACTTTCCCCACCACCAATGTCCCTTGTTTCCTTCCCCTTCACCCTTCTCTGCCTATGTCAGGGGCAGGCATTTTGCCTTTTTCTATCTCTCTTTTCCTTTAAAACACTGAGGTTTGCAAAATTTCCATTATGACACCATGGTTTGCAATATTGTTAAAGTGTTACATGCATGTCATATCCATTTTCAGCATCCAGTTCTTGTCCAGAGTGATAAGTTCCAACTATCAATGTACCTTTCTCTATTTTAACTGAACGAACCACTTTTTTTGTGTGGTTTATTTTTGGGGGGGTCACACCCGGCAGTGCTCAGGGGTTACTCCTGGCTCCATGCTCAGAAATTGCTCCTGGCAGGCACGGGGGACCATATGGGACACCGGGATTCGAACCGATGACCTTTTGCATGAAAGGCAAACGCCTTACCTCCATGCTATCTCCTGGGCCCCAATGAACCACTTTTTATGGCAAGTTTCCTATCATGGACTAGTCCTCCTGTCCCTCATCCCTATTTTCTCTATATATTATTACCATATTGCTATTTATTATTCTTATATACCACAAATGATTATTCTGTGTTTACACCTCTCCTTCTGACTCATTATTATTCTGACTGATTATTATTCTGACTATAATCTGATGTGTTTATGTATGTACAAATGATGCTCAGTGTTTTTGTGCAGTCACAAGAAACAGAAGTTGCACACCCGAATATTGTATTCACTCATTGTATGATAGACTGGATTCAGAAAAACTCCCTGCTCAACTAAACTCTGTGACAGATGACACAATAAAGATAATTTGTGAAATTCACAATTGTAATCAAATCCAGGCTATTCACCACCCTGGGTGAGAGTATGGATGCCCACTACTAGCACCTTCTCCATGAAGTGACTGTTCAGGGGAAGGGTGCTCTTTCGCCTTGCTGTTAAAAGTGAAGTAGTCCAGTTCCTGTGAGAGCAGAATTCTGACTTCGTACAGCCCCAATTGAAAAAGGAATGGCTAGCTAAGCTTGTGTATTTGGCAGACATTGTTCATTTTCTCTATTAACTTAATATTTCTCTGCAGGGGAGTTTCACAATTAGTTTTTACAGTGAGACATAAGATGGATATGTTCAAAAAAGAATCTGATTCTGGGATAGCTGTCTGAGAAGGAGATATTGAAATGTTTCCACTCTTGCAAAAAATTTCTTATTGGCACTTATATTATGCAGAAAGCCATAATCAATATGAAAAACAACATTTAAGGGCATTAGCTCACAACTTTAATCATGAGTACTCTGAACATGAGAATCCATGGAAAAGAAAACTCTGGGTTGAGAATTCTTTCATGGAAGATGCCCACTCTTATGCAAAATAAAATACGTGTTTTAAGATCACTCCAGGCACTGTATTTCTAAACCCCACCCAACCTGGTCTGAAGAAGCAGGGTAGCAGGAAAGAAATAATAAACCAAGCTAGACAGGAAAGGATGATCATGGAGTCCATGACCTTTTACCTTGTACTCTCTGTCTCGAGCCCAAAAAGCTAGAACACCTCTTTATTAAAACCAATACCCAATACCAGGAGGCTTCAGGTCATGAGAGAGACAAAAGTATATATTCAGTGAACTTTTACATATCAAAGGAAGAGGTTTAAGAAAGGATGACGTGGGGCCGGAGAGATAGCAAGGAGGTAAGGCGTTTGCCTTTCATGCAGAAGGTCATTGGTTCAAATCCCGGCATCCCATGTGGTCCCCCGAGCCTGCCAGGAGCGATTTCTGAGCGTGGAGCCAGGAGTAACTCTGAGCGCTGCCGGATGTGACCCCCAAAAAAAAAAAAAAAGAAAGGATGACGTTGGAGGAACACCTTTGTTTAGGGTTGATACTGGGTATCATCTTGCACTCTTGTGCACACAGGGCGTGCACTGACAGAGGCTAGGAGCATAATCCTGACTCCTGGAGGGGCCGCCCGGCACACAGAAGAGCCAAATTAAAAGTGTAAAGAGCCACATGTGGCTCACGAGCCGCAAGTTGCCGACCACTGTACTAAACAATTATAATTGCTGTCACTTTGAAGTATAGTTTGAAGTCAGTTAATACAAAATCTCCATTATAATTTTTCTTACCCAGAAGAAGAAAAATTTAAAACCTAGATAATTACTCTAGGTCTTTTATTATTCTAGTAAAAAAAAACCTTAATATAAAACTATATTATATAGTTATTATATAGTTGTGTATTATATATATTATATAGTTGTATATTATATATATATAGTTGTTTCCTTTACAAATCATTTGAGCATCAGAAAAATTGTTCAGCAGTTAGTGACCTCTGAGCACAAAGTCAAAAATAAGCATTGAACAGAATTCTGGAGACCTGGAGTTGGAGACAGTCTTAATCTACTGGTACTTCTCAAACAATTATGTTGGCAATTCAGTGTAGTGTCTGAATATGTGGTGCTATTTAGATCTGATGGTGCCAGAAAATATCTGTGCATGTTCTTGAAATTCTGGGGGATCTCTAGGATTGCACCTACAATGTTTGGGGGACCATGGTGTCCTAGGGATAAACTGGGTTTGGCCACAAGACATGAGCTTTATATCTTGTCCTGTCTCTCTAGGTTGGGGAAAATATTTTATTATTATTTTAATTTACATATATGACATCAGTGGATTTGGAATTTTTATTTATTTTATAATCTTGGTAATTTACATTTAAAATATATTAATTTGTTCTAGGTTATCTAATTTATCTGCATAATTCTTCATAGTAGCCTCTTCTATTCTTTGCATTACTGTACTTGTATTGTGATTCCTCATTCACTTTTCATTATTTATTAGAATTTTGTCTCCTTTTATATTTTGATTACTGATTCTATTATTTATTCTTTTATCGTTTTGGAAAAATAGCTCTAAGTGACATTGATCTTTTGTATTATTCATTTAGTTTCTATTTTAGTTTCCTATTTTATATTTATTATTTACTTACTGATACTATTTTTTGGTATTATCTTTTCTTCCCAATAGCATTACTTGCATAGTTTATTTATTTGTGATTTTTTTTTCATTATTCAGGTCTATACTGCCATTAACTTGCTTCTTAGACCCACTTTTATTATATCCCATGTGGTCTGATAACTTGAATTTTCATTTTCATTTGTCTCCAGGTAGTTTTTTTAGATTTTGCTTCCATTTTATCATTTTCATTATTTCCAGTTATTATTACATCTCCCACTTTTTGCTTAATTGCCACATATTTGTGGTTCTCTAGCTTCCTTTCTTTGGTGACTATTGTCTATCTTTATAGTCTGATGATCTGAGAAATACTTGATATGATTTCAATTTTCATAAGTTTATTGATACTTGTTTTTTGCTTCACCATATGGTCTCTCCTTGAAAATGTTTTATTTGTATTTGAAACAAATGTAAATTCAGCTGCTTGGGGATGAAGTGATCTATAGATGTCTATTAAGCCCATCTGTTTTGGTTCTTCATGAGGCTGTTATTTCCTTATTTATTCTGTTTAGTTAATCTGACTAAAGTTGTAAGTAGAGTGTTAAATTCAACTATTATTATTGTTTTACTATTGGCATAACTTTCATTCTATTAATAGTTTCTAATGCATTTTCCCTACTCCATCTGCTGAGCATATACTAAAAAGCATAATATCTTCTAGTTGTATTAAGCCCTTAATCATTATATAATACTCATAACTTACTACACTTTAAATTGGGAATTTAGATTAGCTAATATGAATAATTCTGTGCTTGAATTTGGAGGGGCTCAGAGCTTACTCCTAGCTCTGTTCTCGGGATTACTCCTGACAGGTTTAGGAGACCATACAGAGTACTGCGAATCAAACTCAGGTTGGCTGCCGGCAAACCAAATGTCCTACCTGCTGTACTCTCTCTCTCTGAGTCTATGCCTGACTTTTTTTTTTTTTTTACCATTTGCTTACAGCATTGGATTTCATCTTTAAATAGTCTGCATTTATCTTGGAAGCAAAATTGATTCCTATAGGAAGTAAACAAAAAGTTAGATTTAAGGGCCAGAGTGATAGTATAACACTCTGCATACTTGCCTTGCATGCACCTAATGTAGATTTGATCCCTGGCATCTTATATGATCCTCTGATCCTCTTTAAGAATAAACTTTGAATACAGAAACAAAAATAAACCCTGAGCATTGCCAGTTTGGCTCTTCCCCCAACAAATTTATTTTTTTTATCTATTTATCAACTCTATTCTCTTTGGTAAATTTGTACCACTAATGTTTAGGTATTTACTGAAATACAAGTAATTATTGCTATATTACTATTTTATTATTTTATGTTTCTTCTTGCTTTCCCCCCATTTCTTTTTTTAATCTTTTATCTTCTCTTTTCATTTAACATCATACTTTTGTATTACATTGTGTTTGAGTTCTTTAAGTTTTCTTCTGTAAAGTTATATTTATGTTTTATTAGAAGGATCAATACATTCATTTACATAGACCACAATTTTATACTTCACTCCCTGCCATATTGTATAATTTTGGAATCTTACTATCTATAGATGAGTTGGTTTTTCAGTTTTTAAGTCCCTTTCATGTCTCTTCTGAAGCTAGATGGAATTGATGAATAGCTTAAACTTTCTTCTTTTATACATGAAATCTAAATCTGACAGATTATTTTTGATGGAAAATACTTTTTATTTCTAATATAATATTTTAATATTTATTGTATTTTGTGTTCTTGTTATATGTAAAAATAAATATAATATTTACTTTATTTTGTATTCTTTCCTGTCATATATAGTTTCTCTAGAAAATTACACTAATATCTATATAGGGGTATTCATATTTGAAGAACCAAACTCAATTTCTGGCATCAAATGTTCCCCTGAGCATTGACTTATTTTACCAGGATGACCTAAAAGCATCAATGTGTCTAAGCATCATCATCACATCACAAGTCCCAAGCACTGAATTATATAGCCAGGTTGGCCTACACTAAGAATGCACCGTAAGCCCCTGAGCATTTCTTTGTAGCAGCCCCTCAAAAAAGATCCTTATATTATTTATTTTGCAATTACTATTTATATTTGCTATTGTGTTTGAGTATTTTCCTATTTTCCATGCCATAACAGCCAACATATCTACTTCATCTTTTTTTCCTCTTGTTTACTCTTTAACCTATTATAGAATCTAAATAATCTTTTATTTCTAAATACCTTATTTATCTTTAAAACATTTTAATAATTTCTCCATTCTTATGATGTATCGGTTTGTATACTAAACTTTTTTTCATTTAATTTTGCCATGATTGTTATTTTAAATTACTCTTCAAATGAAACTTTCAGTTAATTAATATTGAAAATTTCCATAAAATTTTGGGGGGGTTTTTTGGGGGAAGGGTTCACACCTGACAGCACTCAGGGGATACTCTTGGCTCTGTGCTCAGAAATCGCTCCTAGCAAATTCCAGGGACCATATGGGATGCTGGGATTTGAACCATCGTCCTTCTGCATGCAAGGCAAATGCCCTACCTCCATGCTATCTCTTCGGCCCTGAAAATTTCCATAGAATTTTTGTTTGAATAATTATTGTTGGCAAAATAATAATAATTTTGCTTTGTCTTGTGTAACCAGTACTGACTCTCCCCTAAGCATGGCTGAGCCCCTGCAACATTGAACCTATGCATTATACCATTGAGCATCGCTGAGACATTCCTCTAAGATAAAAGCATATTAACTACTTTGTTTTGAGTTGAGCAGTTATCATTCCTTAGCTTTATGTCTAGTTAATGATTTTGAAATGCAGTGCCATTGGCTAGAGCAGTCTGAAGTTATGAACAAGTTGAAATCATTTGTTATAGACATAAATTTTATTAGAGAGGAAGCAGTCTGTGCCATAAAAATCTCCTTTCCCACCTTTTTGTCTCCCTCCTCATAGTCTGTGGAGATGCTGGTGATCCTAACTATCTCCAGTTTCCCATATGTATTCCTTATATAGGGAGCATTCCTGAAGAGTCTAATGTCACAGTTATTTTTAAATACTAAGTTATGAATCTCCCATTTAACTCTATTATGCTTTCAGATATATTATTAAACACAACGTAAGTTTCATGTATGAATTCTTGTTTTCATATCTAGTAATTCCCCACTTTTCCCACCAAAACCTTGTTATAGTGGAGCTGAATATACACTAGTTTCTTATGTGTGTTACCATTTTTAGGGTAATGCACAATTATCTGAATAGATTAACTTGTTAGTACTTAGAAGACAGTAATGGTCATTTTCTAACTCTATGGGTCTTGAAGTCTTCAACTGTCATAACTTCTGGGTCTTTTCCTTTAGTGTATAATAAGAAATTTTAACTGCAAGAGCCTTTTCAGAATGCTATTTTGGATGCTTCAAGGCAATGCATTTGATAGGTGACAAGCTTTATTTTTCTTTAAATGGAGTTTCAGGGTAATGAATATTTTTATGGTATGACTCTTTGGGCAAACATTTGCACAGCTCAGTGAGTAGGGCAACTGCTACAAGAAATGGTTTCCATTATCTGCGCAAACGTAAACTTTCTTGACTATAGATGGTGTCTGCTTTCAGTAATTAGCAGCATTGTAAGACTCAGTCACCTGACCCTTTATTGGCTTTTCAGCTATTATCAAAACAGCCCAAGAATGTTAATAAATAACAAACAAGAGACCAATGATATATTAACTGTTTAATTAAGGATCAATGGTTAAGAGGCAGAAGACATTGAGGAGTATAAGTGAAACTGTACCATCATAATGTGCTCATTGGGTCTCCTGAACTTGAAACTGTCCAATACTCTTCTTTTTGTACTATGGGAAAATTAAGTCTTAGAGGCTGAAAATGTGGCATGGATGGGGGCCGGGTGGTGGCGCTGGAGGTAAGGTGCCTGCCTTGCCTGTGCTAGCCTAGGACGGACCACGGTTCGATTCCCCAGTTCCCATATGGTCCCCCAAGCCAGGAGCAACTTCTGAGCGCATAGCCAGGAGTAACCCCTGAGCGTCACCGGGTGTGGCCCAAAAACCAAAAAAAAAAAAAAAAAAAAAAAAAATGTGGCATGGATGCTTTTCGTGCATGGTAAATTAATTTTATCACTGAATTGACAAAAATAAGCAATAATAATAAGAACTAATATGTATTGGATATGAGGGGGAGAAGAAATAAAAGATAATAAAGGATAAGGGGGAAAACTACAACAAGAAGGAGGACAGGAAAGAAGGGGGTGATGATGAAAAGGAGAGAGAAGGAAGGGGAGGAAAAGAATAAGAAGATAAAGAAGGGTAAGGGGAAAATTTTAAAAAGGAGTTAGACAGAGAAGAAAGGAAGGGTGATGATGATAAAGAAGAAGAGGAGCTGGAGGAGAAGAAAGAAGAGAGGTGATATAAGAGAGTCTTATATGGAAGAATGCTGGAATTGACTGGTACACGAAATGTCACCCAGAACATCTATTTGCACTAATCAATTGAGTATAAAACAAAATTATCTTTAAACAAGTTTTGAGATCTGTACTTACTTGAAATAAAGGGCAGGTATTTCACATATTCAAAGCATTAGAGTTTATTTCAGAAAATTACTCTTAGAGAGTAAAACAAGAACATATTTTTACCTGGAAAAGTCAGAGAGACCATCAGATTGGTGAAAAATAGACTGGGTTAAAAGATTCATCAGAATCTGCCAATCTAGAGAAAGAGCAAGGTCACACCACATGGAGAATAATGAATGAATTTCAGCCTTGTCAGGCCATGGCCTTCACGGATTTCCCAGATTACTAGGGCTATGTTTCTGACCCTGTCGTCCTACTATAGTAAATGTGGTTAGAATCAACTTTATCACGGCAACTTGTGTCTCTGCAGGTTATCTAAGGATAGGAAATTGAGACCGGTGCTTGCAATTAGTGCAGATAGGAAAGTTGTGTACATCCCAGCCATCTTGGCAATTACACCTGAGCTGATTTACATGCCTGACCCTTGTCATACTAACTGGCCACTTCCCTTCATTTGTGCCTATTTGATTGTCAGGTTTAGTTTACAACACAGTAAGCTTAGACACAAAGAATTAATGAACTTCTTAGGAGTGCTCACAGACACATTGAAGCATTTATCTATGGATTCTGATAATACACACTTATGTAAGAATCCAGGTAGAGTACATGGATTTTCATTTGTTAGGTGGTATCAGTTTAATGGGCTCTGAGTCTGTTTTGGGATCACCATCTCTTACTAAACTTTCTAAAATGTCTGCCCATGTTTCTGAAACTCACGCTCAAAAGGCGATTTTAGATTTTTTTTAAGTTGAAAAATTTCAAATTTGTGTATTTGAGCCTCTATTCTTGTGACTCCATCTTGGAATTCTGAGAAAATTTTCTCTGTGGTTTGTTTTCAAAATGTGTGGTCACAAGATGGTGCCAGAACTTGGCTGGAAGGAGGTGGTAGATATAAATTGGAATGGAGTCGCTATGTCACTGAGTAGCAGGGCAACTTTAAGCAAGTCGCTTAAAGCCTCAAAGTCTACAATTATTCACCTGTAAATTTAATAATGATAATAATGGCATATTTGACCTAGGAAATAACTGCAAACAAAGTAAGTAAAAGCAAATTTACATACCCACAAATGCCAGAAGCTATAAGTTTGCTGGCAACATTATACTTTATAGAAAAATAGTGGCAGTTTGCTACTCATTTACAGATGAAAAAACAAAAAAAAAACCCAACCTGAAAATATTCACACAACTAGTAAGTGATATACTGTACGTGGGATTCAAACAAAGGCACTGAGACATTAACTCCTATAAATATATGGTGCTACATCTGTACTGAGACCAGGAGTTTGTAGAGTTCTGTAAGTGCAGGGAAACTAGAGAGATGAGCAAAATGGTTTCTTGGGATTTAGAAAAATATGTCTGTCTAGGAGGTAAGACTATCTGAGCTCTTGGTGACTGTTGTAACTGGGCCTTATATATTAGTTTTGATTGCTACACATAAATAACCTGTAAGTTACTGATTCAAACTAGCATCTTTTATTACCTCATTCATAGTATCTGCTGGTGTAGAGTGCAGACACAGCTCCACAGGCTCCACTGCAGGGGACTCAAAGATTGAATAAGGAGTCAGCCAATGATTTTTTTCTTTCTATACTCTAGACCAAATAGTTGTTAGTAAATTCCCTAAGTACCTTGCAGCCACCACCCCCACAGTTTCTGTCCTTAGCTCAGACCTTTGCTCTAAGTAAGCTATATTATGGCAACCTCTAGTCTAGCCCACAGGGACCTCTCTCTCTCTCTCTCTCTCTCTCTCTCTCTCTCTCTCTCTCTCTCTCTCTCTCTCTCTCTTTCTCTCTCTCCAGACTCAAAAAATATCTTTAGTAAGTGAACAATCAAGAGAATGACTTACCTTTGCATATTTTATTGGCCAAAAGCAAGTCATCTATTCTATTTTACCTGCCAGCAAGGGGAGAAACTAGAGAAACTAGGGAAGGACAATGGAGTCATCCTCTGAGGCTCTGCCATGCTATATGATGAACTGTTCAATTGGAACACTTTTAAGAATAAGGAAAAAAAAACCCTGTAAAAGCTAGAACAGGGGGCCTAAACTGTAATTGCCCCAAGCAAGCTGTAGTGTAGATCTTAGCAAGTAATTTTTCTATCAAGCTATGAGATATATGTCAAATTTCTACCTGCAGAGATGGGATGGGACAACAGATTATTCCAGAGAGAGGCAACAGTGCATACAATGCAAAAAAGCCAGCCAGGTCTTCTGAATTGGAAAAGCCAGGGGTTCTCATGCAATATGAGATCTAGAGAGGAGGCAGAGACCTCTACCTTTTTTTGTGCTCTTTGGCTGGGCTTCCTGAATACAAGCATCTCTCCAATTCCGTCTATATCACAAGTATATTCTATGAGATAAATTGTGTGGGAATCCAGCCCTTGGTCTTCCCAATCCAAGAAGGCTTTATCTGATTGCATATATAGACCAAGATTCCCTCACTTTGTCATTTTTTAGGAGGAAAAATCTTAAAGGAAGGCGCAGAGAGGTCAACTAATTTCAAAAATGTCATTATTATTAAGAATTGGGATTAAGGAACCACAGCTGGTCTCAGATCAGTCTTCTGAGTGTCTTAGTTGGAGCAATGCTGGGTGGTTAGTTCACTATGTAATTGTTTCTGTGGATTTCTTCCAGGGAAAACAGTGTAAATCTCACTACCTGCTACAGGGAAGTCTTGTTTACTTCCCATCTGTCTAGCCATTTCTGTGACTTAATTCCCTGAAAAAGAGGTTCCTAACCTCACACCACTTTATTCTTTATCTGCATTGTCACTAGCTTCCTATTCGAAGGACAGATGTCAGATGTCGGGCCCACAGTAGATCTAACTCCAGGAAAAAAGCAGGGAAGATGATGCAGTGAAAAAGGCATTTGGTTCGGACTAAATGAAGGCTTAGGCTCTAGTAGAAGTCAGAATGGAGGCACAAATATGTAGTTGTGATTGCTCTTCAGCTTCCTGCTCAGGGAAGCTTATTGATGGTACCTCAGAGCCAAGGAAGAATGAAGCAGATCTAGAACAAGGAAAAGAAGACTGGGAGCCAGAACATCCTGTTAGATGGCAAAGAATGTACGATATATTTCCCGGGATCCATTTTCTCCTTTAATTAAACATCACCGTCAAGCTCATCTTTGAATATAGGTCAGACACTGGGTTTGGGATTGGGAGGTCAATAATACCTAAGCAAAATATTTATCTAAACACAATATTTACCTTTAGTGTAGCAGGGAGCGAAAGGAAGAACTCAATAAATAAAAGGTAAATTGAAATACTGCAGTGGCAAGGGGGTTCTGCTTAAACAGTATAAAAGGTGATCCTTTAAGGAAGCAACATTTTATTTAAGAGGTGAGAAGGAGCAAGAAATACCAATAGTATTGCAGTAAGAAGAAGTAATGCATGAAATATCCTAAAGAGAAAAAGAGAAATTGTGAGGGAGGAGATGGAGGGGAGCATTGTGATCGGAGTTTGTGAGTGATAGGAAAAGCATAGTTCTGAGTAAATGAAAGTACATTAAATGCAGGTCACAAGTATTGATAGGGGAGAAGAGAATGAACTATGTACATGTGTGGGTAAGAATATTTAGAAATTTTTGTTCTATACTCCTGACTTTGTTATAAACTTAAAACTTCTTTTACGAGAGTTAGACACAAAAGAAAATTTGGAACTCATTTTCAAAGGAGCAATCCTAGAAGACTAAAATAGTAAGCTACAGTAATAGCAACCTGATAAGGAACAGAGTTCCAGCAATCAGAAACCCAAGGTCATTAAAAAAGAGACTGAGAAAATGGCAGACAAATACCTTGACTTTAATGGTCAAATGCAATAGTCCAGAACTTTCTTTAGATGTTAAGGCAGGCAATGAGGGTGATCCCATTGCTGAACCCTGTCTACTGTTTATAGACAGTAAGTTTCTCCTGTTTTTTCGTAGGGTGACAATTTCAATGCCAAGCTCCATTAGCCTTCGGTATGAAATAGAATAAAGGAAAAATGCTTCTGAAAAGAAGGAAGAGACAGGAAAAATATAAGATAGTCAGAGACTGGACATGGTATGGCAGTGTGGTGAGAGCAACCAAGAGAAGAAAGTCACCAGGGCTAGGGTACTGTAGGGTCTTTGAAGAAGTCAGAGGGAACAGCTTCCTTTCTTCCTTCCATGGAATTCCAACAAGAGAAAGGCAACCTCCACAGTGCTTGACCATGCACAGAAGACATTAGAACAGAAAGGTACTGTGAGTTTTACTCTTTCCCAGAAGGAATTTTCCCAGCAGAGAACTAGAAAAGAACCAATGGTGTGGCAAACACTGACACATGTAAATTCACTTCAAGAAAGAGTTAAAGTGCTTTCTAATATAAATTGGTTTTCGGTATTTCAGTGCCAATATAATTAGATTGTAACAAGCAAAGCCCTGTAACATAACACAGCGAAAATTTGAAAATTTGATTCTGCCTGGCAAACAACCAAGTCCCTGCGTGTGCGCAAACCTGACATTAATAAGCTACAAGAGATTACATGATTTAGAAAAGAAGCACTTGGTGTTACCAAATCAAATAATAGATCTCTAGGCTATAATTAGGAGAATTGGGACTCAACAATAAAGTCATAATACTGTAATTTAGCTGTGAGTAACAGAGCCATGCAGTCACATTAGGAGGTGGGATAGTATCTCAGTGGCATGCAGTTCCCAGGGGGGCGGCTGATCTGGCACCCCACCTGTTGGCATCATGAAACTGCAGGTTGGACCCTGTGCTGCTTCAGTTTTGTGGCAGAAGTGCTCTAGGGCCCTGGTGGGAGGATAGGGCACCCCAGGGGCTACAGAGGATCATAGAGTGACTGTCAACAGGATGCTGGCAAATTGCTGCCCCAGAGTGCTTTCAGGGTTAACAAAAGACACATTAAAGACTACGAAGCATAAACAAAGCAAAACATATACTGGGAAAAAATAAAAGGCAAGTGAGAGAGGCCGGCAGCCCCATTCTGTTTCCTATAGCTGCAAGGCGAGCATGATTTTTTTCCCCTTGGAAATTGTTTCTACCTCAACAGTGCAGAGCTGTGCTCAACCACCTCCTGGCAGCGTAACACAATCCACGCTCTTAGGTCATAAAATCATATAATTTCACGTTGAAAAGAAACCTTAGCCAGGCTTCTTAACCTGGGGTTCCCCAAGGGTTCTGTGGATAGAACTGAATTTCAATATAATTGGTTTTCTTTGTAATCCTATGAATTTTATTTTATGCATTTCAAAACATTATTCTGAAAAGGGAGTCTGCAGCAGATGTTGGAAGTGGCCCTGTGCAATCCTCCAGACCTTTCTGTTTGCTCCAGCTGGCTTCTAACTGGCTTCTAACTTCTACCTTCTGAATCCCTATGCCTGAGAATTCACCATCCAACTACATGGGCAAAGCTGTGTGGTGCCTGTTCCCATCCCTGTCCCAAGGGAGGCTGCAATGCCAGAGCATTATCACCCTGTGAGTAGGTATAATTACCTACCAGTCCCTAACACATTATGTAGGAAAGTATTGGGAAGTGGTTTTGCACTTCTTGAGTTGGAATAGCCTGCAATGAAGCTCCAGATGTCCACTTTATTGATCTTCTCTTCTACCTATCTATAGTTGTTCTCTATGTAGAACATGAATTACTTGCATCTAGGGGGAGCCAAATAAAGATTGGCTCAATATCTTGTATATTTCCTGGCTACTTTCTACCATCATCTCTCCTTGCATTAAAGCATAATATTAGAAATTATAATATAGTATGTCCATTATTTCTTAGGTATTATAACTACCCAAATTGACAATATAATGACTTATAAAATAGCAAAGATTTGTGGGGACAGAGAGATAGTACAGTGGACAGGTGTTATGGCCAGTCCAGGATGTATCACCAACTTCCCACATGGTCTCCTGAACACTTCCAGAACTAATTATGAGTGTAGAGCCAAGAATAACCACTGAGCATCTCCAGGTGTGGCCCAACCCCCAAAATAAACAAACAGAAAAAATTCAAAAAAGATTTGCTGACAACAAATTGTTTTAATTTTATCAGAAATTATTTCACAAGTACTTTTGGGGGGGCTTTGGGGTCACCCGGCAGTGATCAGGGGTTACTCCTGGCTCTATGCTCAGAAATCACTCTGGCAGCCTCAGGGAACCATATGGGATGTCAGAATTTGAACCACCATCCTTCTGCATGCAAGGCAAACATCTTACCTTCATGCTATCTCTCCGGCCCTCACAAGTACTTTTAAAGGACAACTTTACTATAAATTCGAGTCACGTGTTTTATTTTAACACAAAAATTCTCTATTCTTTACTTACTAGCATGCTTTCTGACTTAAAGCCAACTATAACTTTTTATCTTTCACCTAGATACTTAAAGTTATCTTTGCCATTGTCCTCTACTTAACTTCTCTCAGAAATTTTTCTTTTGGTTTATCTATTTTGAATGAAATATGACTAAATATAGATTTATATATAATTATATATACATATATATGTCAGTCTTTGTGTTTTCTTGGATCTGTTCTTTGCTGCCTGTCATTAACTTTGGAAAATCCCAATACATTATTACTTCAAATACTTATTTGCTTTCTTTTTGTTTATTCTCTTCTAATATTTTAATAAACTTATAATAAGTCTTTCAAAATTGTTCACAGTTCTTGAATGTTCTGTGATTCTTTTCTTTCATTATTTTTCTCTGAGCATTTAATTTTCAGAACTTTCTATTGACTTATTTGCGTGCTCATTGATTCTCTTTTGGCCAAATACAGTCTGTTGATACTCTTAGCGAAAGCATTTTCATTTTTGCAATGCTTTTTTCCTATTTGCAGCATTTTCTTTTCATACTTTCTTAGAATTTTATAACCATTTTACATTCATTACTCATATTGTCTGCTTTTACCGTTAAGCATTTAAAACATTAATCATAGTTATTTTAAATGCCCTGATAATTCCAACATCTGTGTCATATATCTCAGTCTGGTTCTCAAACTTGCTTATTTTTCTCTAGATTATGTTTTTTTCCTTGACTCTTGGCATATCTTATAATTTTAATTTTTCTTATTGAAAGTCAGACATGCAGTATCAGGTAGTAACAACTACAGGAAAAAAAGAATTTGAAGTGAGGATTTATGTTAGTTTGATTAGAGTTGGGAGTATGCTTAATAATTGTTATAGTTGCTAAAGCCTTAAAATTCCTCCATTATTCTAATGTTTCCTCCTCTGTTGCCTTTGGGCTTCCCTAAGAACATCATTTTAGATAGTCTTATAGTTCTTTTGGCTGAGAATTTAATATACAAAGTGCTGTTGGTAAGGTGCTAAGATGGGTAATAAGGGAAATACCCTTTAATCAATTTTATGATCAGATCTTAGTCTTTTAATAGGGCTATGTTCTTGGGTTTGGCCTTCCTAATGTTTATATATTATCATTAATATATTAATATATTATACTATATAATATAATATTGTATAAGTTCTTTTACTATGAAGTAAATAATAAAACATAGGGGGTGGAGTTGTCCGTTTTTTTCTTAGGATTTTCTTGGTTCTCAATGGGTGTGTATATATATATATATATATATATATATATATATATATATATATATACATACATACATACATACATATAAAAACCTCAGAAATTCTTGAAAGGAGTTTCAAAAGGCAGTTATTTTTGAAGTCATTGGACTTCCCCTGAAATCTGTCTTAACAGAGGTAGAGTGACACTTTGCAGCAGATGAGACCAAATGAAGATCAGGGCTGGTGGTGTCAGCAAAAACTTAATGTCAGGGACTGGAGTGGTGGTGCAGGCCTTAAAAGTGGCCATGGTTCAATCCCCGGTGTCCCATATGGTCCCCCAATCCAGGAGCAATTTCTGAGCTCACAGCCAGGAGTAACCCTTGAGCGTCCATAGGGTGTGGTTGGAAAACAAAAACAAACAAACAAATCTTATTGTCAAGGAAAAATATAGAGCACTGAGCCAGTATCAAGTCCAGATTAAATTGAGAAATAGAAAGAAAAACAAGGCCAAACACTTGATACAGATTCAACCACAAATGGGACAATATCATTATATAGATGATTAATTACTTTTGAGACGAGAGAAGTAGAAAACTCTACTAAAATGCCTCAAAGATATGAGGATCCCTTTAGCTAGAATGATCCAAAGACTTGTGAAATTCCCTTCCCCATAGACCTAGACTCCCTATCAATTTACTGTTGGAGAGTAGAAAACAAAATTCTTTAGACTTCTCAGGATTTTGCTTTCTAGATTGTCTTCTTTTGGGAAGGAGAACACACTCAGGTGCTCAGGACTCACTCCTACCTCTGTATTTAGGGATCACTCCTAGTTGGGGCTCAAGATCATATGGAATACTGGGGATAAAATTCAGGTTGTCCATGTGCAAAGCAAGCACTCTACCTGCTGTGTTTTTGCTCTAGCCCCATCTAACATACAGATTGAATTAAGAAAAATATTGTCCATGTTAACCATCAGACAACATATGAATAATGTCAGAGAAGTTTAGAAATTTAAATAAAACACATTTTCCTGTGCCCATCTGAGTATAATAGGCAATTTGCAACTCTGCTACATTCTACTTTCCATTACTCTGATATATGTCCTTTACAACATTTGTAATTATCTGAAAGGTAACTTATTTTTTCTCCTTTGATTAGTCTGTCTACTCCAGTAGAGAGAAATCTCTGAAAAAACAGTAGCTTAGCTTGTTCTCAATCACCTCCAGAAGTTCAGTCTCTGGAACATGGAAGGTGCTCAATAAATAGTTGTTGAAAAAATGGTGCTGGTTAAAATTTTTTTATCAGATGAGACAAATGAGAGTAGAGATTTTGAACCTTAAATATTTATTATGTTCATGAACACATGTTTAATGATAAACACTTTACATATATTGATTTGCTTAAATACATACCACAATGTTGAAATGAGTAGAGTTGATCACACATAGACACAACCAGGGTGCTCTCATATTTAGGCCTGGTGCTCACTTTATTTACTTATTTATTTTTGAAGTTTTTTTGGGGGGTGCCACACCTGGCATTGCTCAGGGCTTACTCCTGGCTCTGTGCTCAGAACTCACTCCTGGCAGCCTTGGGGGACCATATGGGATGCCAGGATTCGAACCACCGTCCTTCTGCATGCAAGGCAAGCGCCTTACCTCCATGCTATCTCTCCGGCCCCCTGGTGCTCACTTTAACTCTCACATATCAAGTTGCTGTGCTCACTCACTCAACCAAGGAATTCGATGAAGGCTGCTTACAGACATGAGCTAAAGTGTCAGACCCCTTTGTTTTGGAGCTTAGACACACCTGGCTGCCAATTAAATCTCTTGGGTTGCTAGGGTTCGCAGACAGCAAAGCAGCCAGGGTCACACTCGGCACCTTGGCAGCACTAGAGATTGAATTTCTGACTTTCTACTTACAAGGTATGTCTCAAGACACTAAGTTTTTCCTCCAGGCCAGGCCCCAACATCAGTACAACCGTTACTTAGTTCCATAGAAGAAATGTAAGCACAGAGAAGTCAGATAAACCGTCCAAGGTACAGAACTCGCATTTCTGTGTGTCAGTGAAGCCTGCACACCGATTTACCACACCATGCTGCCTCTCAGTCTCCTGTGTGGCCTCAGCTCACCGCCTTCTTCCCCTCCTCCCTCACACCAGATGAGCCACAGACGGCTAAGTAGGCAACGAACACTTCTCAAGATGTTTTCATCGATTTTGCCAACACTCAGCTGCTTTATCGGCTCTGATGAAACATTTGTGACAACCACAGCAATTGCAATGATCATTTCAATGCTGAAAACATTTGCCTACAAAGCAGACATTTTCCCTTCAAAGTAAACATTGGTGCTGCTGAGAGGCTGCCACCCATACCCATGCATGCTGCTCCCTTAGAATTAATAGTGCCTGGAAAGAAAAATCCCTACTCTACCCTCAACAAGGAAGACAATAGACAACATGACAGGGACTTATCTGGAGGGCTTTATCTGGCAATTCCAGGCCAGTCATTTCTCTCTGAATTCCCACCTTATTTCTTCGCAGGTACTAGTGACCCAATGTACAAATGAGTCTTTCTGGATTATATGTAGGTTTCCTGGCTTGACACTTCATGATAAAGATAATCCCTTATGATCATAAGTCAAGCACTTAGTGCTTTTGATTTAATAGTTCATTAATTAGTAAACGAAAAGATCCCTGAAACCTTCAGAATTTGGTTCTAATGAAAAAATCACAGGAAACAGAAGCAGAAACAATAGAGGTATATAGATGGAAGATCTGTCAAATAGCATTTTACTGACGTTCATCTCACCAAGTCATATAAAAAAACAGAACAGGCAACACTTTATGGGGTATTTGGTGTGGGGAGGCTCTCATTATTAAAAAATAAATTAATTCAGCTGATTTTATTACGAAAGAAATGTTTTTGATACGCAGGACTTTTCAAAGCTTTTCGTATGTCAGGGTACATAGGCATCTTTCAAGGAGGTGTGTGTAAGAGATGTGTCTTACTAGGTGCTCTAAAGTCCTAAAAGACCATAAAACCAACTTGAAGTCATGTGCTCTACATTGGTAAGGGGAGAATTTGCTCAGTCAAGCATTCATTTGGCACATGCATGAATGGACAGACCATGGAGAGCCTGTTACTGGCAGGGATGAGGTCTTTCTGAGAATGGAAAGTCTCTCTCCAGGCCCAGATGGTATCTCTGTCAGAACAGCATCACAGACACATGGAAGAATGTTCTGTAGATATATTGAAATGAACCATTAAATGCCAAGCACTGTGCAGGGTCCTCTCAGGATGCTAATCTAGCCCTCATAGTTCTGTGGGGTTGGCATTAACATGCTATTGCACAGACAAGGAACACAAGGACCATAGAGATTGGGTTCATGCAGAATATATGAGTTTTCTGCTTCTCTTAGCTACTCAGAATGAAAACTAAAACTTAGAAGAGTGGGCCAAAATGGAGAAGTTTATCTTTTTAGGGTCTTGCATTTGCAAGCTAGACCCTTTCCTTATTGTTTCTTTCCTTGGAGGACTTACTCAGAAGCCACCTTTACCTGACGCAGTCAGTGGGGAAGGATGGAGACCCATCCCCAAATCATGCAGAAACCTTTTCTGGCACCTCATCTATACACCTAATCACAAACTTTGCCAGAGCTCTTAAGTGATTGTGACTGTTTCGTTTTCAAAATATCAGTCGGCCTGTTCGAGTAATTTTATACTTAAATTATTTAAATGCAATCTATCCATTGAAGCAATTTCCCTTGCACCGGAGAAGTGTTTTCTTTTTTAGGGAACTGAAGCATGATAAATAAATGAATAAAGACTGGTAGCAGTGTGTGTGTGTTTCTCTCTTTCTTGAAGAAAGCACTTCAGCTGAGAGTCCCTTCTGTCAGAATCTTGGAACTCATAATATTCCCTGTGGTTCTGCTGCTCAGCATTAAAAATAACCAAAGACTTGAGTCACAGTTTTTTTCCTAGACACGAAGCGTATTTTACACCACAATGCCTGGGATGACACAGGGACTGCTCAGAGCTTGCTAGTATTCTGTGCATCTCTCCCCAGGCCTGCAAGCAGTTAGAATGGCTTACTGGTGATCACAAATGCTGTCCCATTTGGAAAGCACTTCTTTAAGGCAGAACAGATTAAAATTCATGAAAGACGGCTTGCTTGCATAAATAAATTAAAAGCTGCAAAACTAAAGTTTAAACACCCATACACAACTAGCATTTTGCAAACACCATATGCACTGTGGTTCTCAATTGTGGGCTGTCATGCAAGAAGTGGGGGAAGAGGCCTCATTGGGTTTGAAGCCATGAAACTGAAAGCACCTTGATTACCTTTGGCACGAAGGAGCCTCCGCAGCAAAGTGTGAACTAATTGATTTGAACCTTGCCTAAATACATATGAATTTTAGGGGAATATGCCTATATCTGGAGAGTATTATAAAAAGAAAAGGAGAATGAGAGATTGAAATTACTGTGTTGCATGGATTAAATTCCAGG
>PVKC010002756.1:21512-41955 GCA_004027635.1 Crocidura indochinensis
GAGAGAGAGAGAGAGAGAGAGAGAGAGAGAGAGAGAGAGAGAGAGAGAGAGAGAGAGAGAGAGAGAGAGAGTGTGTGTGTGCTGGCTCTATAGAAAGGAAAGGAGACCTGGAGTTGGAAGGTTCAAATCTGATCCCTGGCTCTGTTGCACACTGGATATGTGACCATATATGAGAACACTCACATCTCTCTAAGTCTCTGTTTCTGCATTTGTAAAATTAAATAGTAATCTTACCTCTCTTCTTTACAGACATGTTATCTGTGAGGTAGACAATTTTCACAATACTACATTAAGGTCTGGTTAGCAATTTAATTTCCACTCATCTTAGTGAGAAAAGTGATGCTAATAGAGAGAACAGAGTGAACCCAAAATAACTTGTAGGTGAAGAGTAAATCTAAGACCAAAGGGTAGATAAATCTAACTCCCTGATATTACATGTTGGGTCTTCCTTCTACCCAGGTGAGTTTTGCTGTCCAATGCTGGTTAGGGCCTGTCAAAGGAGGCCCTATTCCAGGTTAATCCCAATTATAGATACTTTGGAGCCTGTCCCACCCTGATAGAATAAATAAATTTCAAATTCTTGCTATAAAATACTGATTATTCAGTGTCATTGCTATAGTTGAAGTGTATATTCTGGTGGAAATTTATAAATGTTCAAGTCACTAGTCTCAGGTTAGGGAGCACTATAATTAAAGATCCACAAAGTTGAACGTATCAGTATAGAGTTCAAGGAAGAACTGCCTAAATGTTCTTTTAAAAATTTCTTTTGACCACCAGGATTAATCCCTGAGTACAGAGTGGGCACAGAGCCAGGAGTGATTGCTAGATGTGTTCAAAAGAAAAAAAAAGCCCCCCTCAAAATATTGCTTTAGAAATCAGCATGACATCAGAAGCCCTTGAATGTCAATCTGTTATTTTCACGTTGGAAATCCTCAGAAAGATAGTAAATACCAAGTATTATTCAAAATGAGATCCAGGACAAAGAGGAGATTCTAACACAGAAACTATCTCTGTCAATGGTCTTTGTGGCAAGCAATCAAAATAAATTTGGCTATTATGATCAAATTAAAAAGATGAAAGGGTAAATTTGACATCCAAAATTCTCCTGCTACAAAATACCAAGAAATATCAGAACAACTAATTAATTTAGCAGACATATGATTCAGTGGTAAAGCTCAGGCCCTACCTGCATGAATATCTGGGTTTAAAGCTTCCATAGTAAAAAGGAGGGGAAGGAAGAAATAATTTTATATAAGTTTGTAAAAGTGTATAGTAAAATCAAAAAGATAAATTAGAAGTGTCTAATTTTACATTACTGTGAGCTGACTCTGCATCACTCTGGTAATTAGGTGGGGAGGTAAGAAAGGGCATGTTGGGGAATGGGTTGTCAGTCACATTTCTCTAAAAGATTGCTTTTTTGTTATTGTTTTGAGTCACATCCTGCAGCACTCAGTGGTTACTCCTGGCTCTGTGCTCATAAATGGCTCCTGGAAAGCTCAGGGGACCATAGAGGATGCTGGGATTTGAACCACCCTCCATACTGGAAAGTCCTACCTCTGTGCAATCTCTCTGACCTCTAAAGGATTGCTTTTTATATCTCAATTGCAACAAAAGACCAAACCTTGTGCCTTCACAATCAGTGCCTAAAAAGAGTTCTTGTATAAAGTGAGGCTACTCAAAAAATTGCACCACAAATGAGTAAAAGAAAAGAACTGAAATCTGTTACCCCCACTTAGGGGGGCACACACCAGATGTGGCTGTTGCCTTACTAGTGCAGTGTCTAATTTTTTCTCCCAAGATATATCTGCCAGAAGACCCGCTTAGAGGTCTATCATGGACCCTTTGCGTGGATCACTGGCAATATTTCTGTCATACTTCCTACATGGTAGTGACTCAACATTTTTCCCTTTAATTCGTTTCTGCCCACTATAGAAGTCCAGCCTCAGCCTCCCTACAGACAAAAGTCAGTACCAAAAACCCGCCAAAAGTTCCCCACTGGCTAGTTTATTTGTGACTAGTATAACCTGGTACCAGCAGCTTGGTTTTCTGAGTCTTTAGCCCTATGATGGTAAACAATTATCTCCGTCCCCCCAAAAATCTATTTTCTGGCAACTATACAAACATCAAAACTATTCTTTCTCTCTCCTCCTACTTTCTTGATAAGCCTGTTTTTTCTGCTTACCCAAAAACTTTTCCACCTCCAACCTCCAGCAGAGTTCTTCCTCACCTATAGGAAAGTCATTTTGATATGTAAATTCTAGGCCTGTTTTCCATTGTACTGCTCTCCTAATCTTTGTCTTCCCTGACAACACCCTGCATTCCTAAGCCTGTACTTATAAAAAGTCATCCGCTGAAAAATAAATTTGTCTCTCGAGGGTCCCCATACAATGCATTTTGTGTGGTCTCATTTATTTCATTTTCATATTTCATATTTGTCCGCTTTGTATACCCACTTAATTTCCAGTGAGGATTATCTACCCACTAAGGTTTTTGCTTAGGGATTCTAACACATCTGCAGCAGAAATCCCCCAATCTACTCTTAATGTATAAGTTCTGTTCTGATTGTATTTTGGAAGAAAACATAAAAAATATTTTTTAACATGTGGAAAATAATAGGTTTAATCACTTCAATGTAGACTGCAAATTTATGCTGTTTGTATTATCTGGTGACCCTGCCTTCTAAACACAAGAAATTAATTTAAAAAATTTGGATCACATGCAAGGAATACTTTGGGGACATCTAGCAATCGTAAGATTACAAATTTTATGGATGGTTAGACCTTAAATCTACATGCTATATAAGAATCATAAAAATAACACTAATAAAAGACGAGCATATAATTCAATATTTTGAAATATTTAAATATACCCACATTTAGAGTTTAAAGACAATAAGTTCTCTTGCAGCTAAGATAGCCATATGGCTAAATTCTGGCCAATAGGTTATAAATATAATTGTATGTAAGACTTCAACAGATTTCCTCAAAAGAGATCTGGCATGTATTTTTAGTTCCTTTTCCTGTTTAGAACATGGATGTGATTGATGAGCACATCAGTCTCGAATATTGGAGTGTGAATACTCTGCAGCTTGAACTATGAGGATGATTGTGAACTGATATATAACATCAAATTAAGCTTCAAGGCACTAAAGAGAAAATAAAGTTGTTAAGACTCTTGCTTTGCATGTTCTGGACTTTGAGTTTGATCCACTAACCCACACATGGACCTTTGAGCACTGCCAGGAGAGATATCTGTCTAGGAATAATCCCTGAGAACAATCATGCATGGCCCCCAAAACAACCCTCCCCCCACAAAACCACTAAACAAAATAAGAAAACAGGGCTTTCATATAAGAAAGAAATTAACTTTTACTATTCATCATGGTTTTATTTCTGTATCTCACAATGAAATCAAATTCTGATTAATGCAAGAAATGAAAATCTGCTATGTGGAAAGTCAAGTCAGCTGGCAAAATAAGTAACGAGATTTTTCTTCAAAGTTTTTCTCCAAAATTAGATAATATAAATTTGGAAGTATTTAAAAATAATTATCTAAGAGATAGCATGGAGGTAAGGCATTTGCCTTTCATGCAAAAGGTCATCGGTTCGAATTTCGGTGCCCCGTATGGTCCCCTGTGACTGCCAGGAGCAATTTCTGAGCATGGAGCCAGGAGTAACCCCTGAGCACTGCCGGGTGTGACCCAAAAACCAAAAAAAAAAAAAAAAAAAAAAGAGTCTATATACTAGTTTAGGTAAGGTGGTCATTTGATGATGTTGATTCTTCCTACCCATGAGCATGAAATGTTCTTCCAATTCCTTAGGTCCTCTTCAATTTCTTTCTGAAGCATTTTGAAGTTTTTAATGTATGGTTCTTTTACCTCTCTTTAGGTTGATTTCTAGGTACTTAATATTTTTAGATACTATTTTAAATGGGATGTACTCCTTTAGCTCTTTCTCCCCAGTCAATAATTAGATCTGCCACCCACAGTGACTAGGGATTTGGAAACCAATAAAAATCAATATACAAAACACCATAAAGGGAGAGGGATATATCAAGAATGAGAAAGAAAAAATAGCAAAAATAAAACACCCACCCCCACTAAAATGATTTTATTCACCAGAAGTATGAAATACATTTTTTAAAGTCAGACTTAATAAAGATGGGTGAAGAAATTAAATAGTTGAACATTTGTTTTCCACTTAAAACTCATTTCATTAAATTTGTTGGTAAAACGATATTAAAGGATGGGCATTTATGGCTTTAAGAGCAACTAAAATTAAAGAAAATAAGTTTTATTAAGTAAAAGGTGAACATATTTAATCAATAAATTAATAATAGTTTATATAAAATAAACTAAATGACATTCTTAAAAATGAACAATTCTGATATTCATTAAAATAAAATACCAAATTTAGACGTCAGAATGAAGGTTACAGAGAGAAGGGCTCTTGCCTTGCATATCACATGATCCCCTAACTTTGTGAAAAGTGAACCCTGCACACATGTTATTCCTAGGAATAAGCACTGAGAACATCTGGGAGTGGACCCAAACAAACAAGAAAACCAAAAACTATAAATCTGGAATCAAACAATATTAAAATTGGTCTTGGCAAGCTAAAAAAAAATAAGGTATTCACCAACTCAATAACACAAAAAAAGTGAAACATCATATTTTTACTTGAAAAAATAGTTCTTACCCATAAATAATAGTCTCAGATGCTCAAGCATATACCTAACTGGAACGTTCTATATAAGAATAGATAAAATAAAGAGAAGCAATATTTAATAAAATAATAGAAATCTCTAGAATTAAATAAAGGTGTGAGAAAGATACCTATTTATAGATTAGTTGTTAACATTAAGTATTTGTTCTTCTGTAACTTTCAAGAAAAATGTCAGCAAGGGATTTTAAATGTCATTCATCAACAGAGAAAATAACAGGAGATGTGCCAATAGAACTCAGTTTTAGAAAGCAGAAATCAAAAACACAAAACAAAAACCTGACAGAAAACTTGAGAAAGTTGTACCCTCCACTAATAAAGGGAAAAGTTAAAAGGAAACCCAGTTTATCACATTTCTCTTCATAGTCTCAGAAACTCAGAGAAGCTAAGAATTTTTAAAACTAGAATCAAAACAAAATGCAGAATTGGTTGAAAGAAATCTAACAAGATCTATTTAATATTAAACAGGATCCTCCAATTTTACCATTTCTCAAAGTCATACAACTTAATCTGCTCTTGATATCTTATTTTTTTAATGATCCTTGTAGTGAGATACACTATATACTACTATGGCAGCTTTAAAGGCATAATCTCCCAGGAAAGATACAAATATCAAGGGAAAATATGGCAGAAAGTAAAGTATAAAATAAATGACACCATAACTTAAAATAAAACCAATAGCCAAAATTATTATAAATTATTAGGATTATTAGGAAATTTGTGAAAATGAGATAAATATATTCATCAAAGACATTATTCAAGAAAATTTCTAAGAACTGAAGAACATGAGTTTCTTTTATTTATTTATTTTTTTGTGTCACACCCGGCAGTGCTCAGGGGTTACTCCTGGATCCATGCTCAGAAATTGCTCCTGGCAGGCAGGGGGGACCATATGGGGCACCGGGATTTGAACCGATGACCTTTTGCATGAAGGCAAACGCCTTACCTCCATGCTATCTCCCGGGCCCCAAGTTTCTTAATTAAAAGATCTAACAAAGCATTAGATAATAATTAAAAAGCAAGACATCTCACTACAAAATTTTCAAATGATAGGGGTAGGGATTAGGAAAAAATTCTAAATTTCAATGAGGTAGGGAGGCAAAAGCACTCATAATGCCTTAAAAATTCTGAAGAAAACAATATCCAATCTTAAATTTTAATTCTAGTTGACTAATAATATGAGGATATGAGGATAAACAAAACATTTTAGAATAGTAAGATTACACACAAAAAGTTACCTTACATTAAAATTGATAACAACATCACTATAGAGTTCTCAAAAATAATTTGATTTTTTCCCTCACCTCTCTTGCTCCCCCCCCCTCCAACCAAGTAAGCTCAGGGCTTACTTCTGGCTCTGTCCTTGGGATGCCTCTGAACAGTCTCAAAGGAACATATATGGTCTGAGGATAGACCCCAGTTTGGCTACCTGCAAGCACTCTACCCTCTGGACAGTCCTAAATTGACCACTTACCTCCAGAAAACAAGAAAACAAAAAACTCACTCATTGTATCATTGAAAATTTATCTCCTTTAAGCAAACAAGGAAAAAACACCCCTGATTTGATCTTAAGTTTACTACTCCTATTTGGGATCCTTCTAGTGCCTACTACAGGATTACATTCACCACATTGAAAAACACTGCATGTACTCCAACAAAATGTGAAAGAATTGGAAACAGATTACTATATGGAAGTAAGAAAAAGGAAGAGTAACCTAGGAGAAAAATAAGAAAAGGGCTAAGTTGATGGGAAGGCATATTCCTGGAAGATTACTGTGTATGAGGCAGGGACAATTGATATATGGCAGTAGGTTATCTAAGAGAACTGGCTAGAAAATGTATATAGAAGGCTTTAGGGGAGATTCAGACATTTGGCAAAGATTTTGGAATTTACTGATTTGTACATGTAATTCTGATTAAATGAAAAATATGGCAAATATTAACTCTGGGAAAAAACAAATGTTGAGAGAAAAAGGAATAATTCATTTAGTAAATGAATCACCTATAAATATTACATGGTGATAATATTAACCGAGTTTCCTCTTTCTAAATTTTCTCACTAAATGTGTCTCAAAATTATATTATTCTATAATATTTATAAAGATGTGAGGTGTTGGAGGTATATGAATTGCACAGAAGGAACAAAGAGCAAAAATTCTGTCTTCCCTTTTGGATTATGCCCAAACCAAACACTCAGAAAGTCACAATATAAACACAATACTGAGAGCTGAGAGAATAAGCAACAAAATTATCAATTTAGGAGGTAAAGTCTCTGGAAAATAGAAATGGTAATAAACTGCTTTTATTGGTGTCATTAAATTTATGAAGTTATTTGATCCTCTAAATATCAGCAAAGACCTTTCAAAAGCAATGGTATATAATAGAATTAAAAAGGAGAAACAGTGTAGATAAAGATTTGTGATTTGGGTTATGACTATCCAACAAAGTTGGAGGGTCATAAATTCAGAAAGTTATTACTATATCCATCACAATATCCCTAGAAGATATATTTAATTATTCTCCTATTTAAATAAATTAATTTAATTAAATGACTGATTTAAGGGAAGTTGAGATAGGGACAGGCCACACCCAACTGTGTTCAAGGTCTATTCCTGGGTTTGTGCTTAGGGGTTACAACTGATAGCATTCGGGGACCATATGTTGTGACAAGGCTTAAACTCAGGTTAGTAGCATGTAAGACAAGTATCTGAAGTCAAGTACAATCTCATCAGCCCTAAGTAAACATATTTTTAGAGAGGTGGAGGGAAATATATTTTTGTAGCTGAAATGAAATGTTCCAAATAAATGCTGATCTTTTTTTACTGCTTTTGAAAGACAAAGCAGAGAGGAACAGGAAGCCTTTCATGGCTGAGTACTTGCTGGAGTAACCTGAGAACCACTGAGGGCATTTGAGACATGTCTGACAATGTCAAAACAGCAAGCAGCCTCATCTTCCATTTTATATTTTGAAATAGAAAAGAAAACAGATGAAATAGCTTTTTTCATTATTTCCCACAGCCCAAAAGGAAACACACTTCAATTTTAATAACATTTCTATTTCTTATTTATCATCATATCTTATAAAACACTGCAAACTCCAAATTTGGGGTACAGGGTGGCAGGATGAAAAAGAAAATGCTTCTGTTATCTGTTTTTTTTATTGATTTAAAAATTAAACCTATGTTACTTTTGGAGGAGGAAATAGATGGATGATAATAGCTAATTCATCATATGACCATGAAGTCTCAGGAACCTAGTTCTGAGCTATGCAACCAGGAACAACACACAAGTTCACAACATCGAACTAGTCAAGTGCAAACACAAGTCTTACAATAGCAACTAGCTCTGATCTAGCAAACTACACAGACAACCAGTCCTGAAAATCATCTACCACCACTCCTTCACAGCCACAAAAGAAGCTCAACTCTTCAACAAGGGATTGCAAGGAACTTTCTCTTGGTTCTAACTTCTTGCATCACTAATTTTTTGCTTGTTTGTTTTTGGGTCACATCCAGCAGCACTCAGGGGTTACCCCTGACTCCAGCTCAGAAATCACTCCTGACAGACTTGGGGGACCTAATGGGATGCTGGGATTCTAACCACTGTCCTTCTGCATGCAAGGCAGACACCTTACCTCCATGCTATCTCTCTGGCCCCACATCACTAACTTTTCATTTTAGTCCAGATTGTGTTTGTTCCTGCACATAGTGTAAATAATCATCATATATTGCATATATTACATGAAGACATTTTCAACTGTCCTTCTTAACTTCTAATGTGAAAGAAGGGTTAATGTCATGCTAACAAAAACATTGTAATAGCAATGGCTATCATAATTCCAATCCTATAGAACTCTTCGGCCAGATTTATTAGGTTAGAACCCCAACCCTTCATTTCCTTTAATATTCAGTCAAGTAGAGTTCTACTGCAAGAACTTTGTTTTTGTTATTGGTTCTCCCTGAGATTCATTACCCTCCAATGTGGGAGTCTTCATCTGTCTCAACATCTCAGAGAGACATCTGTTCACAGAATGTTCTCATTGGTTCTTTTTAGTCCTCTTCTCCTTGTTGGATTCTATCTAGAGCTCATCATCACCATGAAATAAACTATATGAGTTTCCTGCTCTTCCGCAAGAAATCAAATCCAGGGACTCATACGTGCTAGGCAAGTGATGTCACTGAGCTAGATTCTCACCGTATTTCTTCATCTTGTTGCTTGATTGTGTTTTGCTCCCAGGCCCCATTCATGCTTATACATAAGTTTCATGAAAAAAGAATTTGTCAGACAAATCAAATAGCCAAAATATTAGTTTTAGTTATATTTTTCTAAATACAGAAGGGTTTTTGACCTATCTTGAATATTCTGTAAATACCATTGCAACTGAGAGAACATCAAGGTATTTTTATTTATCCAGATTTAGTATATGCTACCAAACAGAGTAGGGGCTTTAATTTTAAAAAAGTATCAATAATAGGCAAAAAATAAACACAAACAACAAAGAAGCCATAGAGAAATACACAGATATTACTTTTCTTGTAAAGTGTGTGGTCAATGAAAATCTTCCTTATTAAAATATATAAAGAATGGGGGCCGGGCAGTGGCGCTGGAGGTAGGGTGCCTGCCTTGCCTGCACTTGCCTAGGATGGACCACGGTTCGATCCCCCTGGTTCCCATATGGTCCCCCAAGCCAGGAGCAACTTCTGAGTGCATAGCCAGGAGTAACCCTGAGAGTCACTGGGTGTGGCCCAAAAACCAATATATATATATATATAATATATATTATATATATATATTATATATATAGTATTACAATGTCTGGCTCACAGTAAGTAACTAGATAAATGAATGCTGTGGTTGTCTCTGTTTTAACCTACTAGGCATCAAGGCCTGCAGCTTATATAAATCTTTATTTTTTAAGCTTTATTTATTTATGTATTGGTTTTGGGTCCACACCCAATGGCGCTCAGGGGCTACTCCTGGTTTTGCACTCAGAAATTGCCCCCCCCCCCCACTGGTTCAGGGACAATATTAGATGCTGGGAATTGAACTGGTCCCTCCCATTTCTGCTACATGCAAGGCAAAAGCCCTACTGCTGTGTTATCTCTCCAGCCCTACATAAATATTTAAAGATGACAATAGCTCTACAAGGAAAATACTTAATTGTTTCTAGTTTGTTTTAATCAAAATGGAATTAGGAGTCAATGATTTTTATCAATGTCACAGGATTAAGAAAGATTGGAAGAAATAAGAAAGATTTGATCATAGGTTGCTGATTCCATTTGAGGTTTTTGTTTGTTAGACCAGGGTGTCTGACAAAATATGTCAAGATGTCCTTGCTTGGATTAGGTCCCTGCTGGCTCAGTTCTGATGACAGAATAAAACTCTACAATACTGGGGCCTTTTGTAATTTATGACAAGGATCTCATTTGAATGGAACTTCAAATCTTGTTATCATTTCTAGAATTAGCCTCTAAAACAGGATTATTACTACTTGGTATAGAAAGAGGCTGAATAACTTTGTGTATTGAACTTGAAAACTAATGGCTATCCTTCATGTAACATATCTTATCGTTCAGCTTAGGGACACTCAAATCAAAAGAAGCATATCTAAAGTCTAAATATTAACTTGAGTCACTAGAGGGAGGAAATCCATTTCCATTCTTATTGTACCCTCTGGAGAGTACAATCTAAAGAATGTCAGTTGCTTTAATGGATTAGATCCAAATCATGAGAGTAAGAGAAGCCCAAATGGGTTGGCATTCAGGGCAGGAGCAACAAAACCCAAAGCTCAAAAAAAAAGAAGCAAGTCAAGTTGGGGGTTTTTTGAGTAGGAATTTGGAATCATTTCTACCCTCCTAATCACTCACCAAGTAATTTTCCTCACCAAATACCAAATAGAGATGGATTAGAGAAATAAAAGACAAAAATACATTGATTTCAAAAGATGTTTTTGATCTCCAATGCTACAATGGATCTTACAAATACTACTTTTTCTGAAATGAAAATGGTCTTTCACTTCCAAACTTTTCTTTCCCCTTGTTAGATACTATTTAAAGATTTTTTAATTTCCATTCTCCATTTTGCCTTGGTTATTTATTCCACACCCAACACTATCTAAACTTTATATCTTGAAGTTTTTTCAACTCAAGTCCTTTTTGATGACTCTCTTTATGCCATATGAGGAGAGACCCATGTCACAGGTAGGTGTGTAATGCTTTGATCAAAGCTTTCACAAGACAGTGTTGTTAGAGGAGATAACTTGGAGATAATTGCAGACTAGACTATCTGGACTGTAAACCCAAGACCTATCCAGTCATATATAATCAACCTCAAGGAGCGAGGAGAAGGATACTGATGGTTTTGTTTCTCAAAGACCCAGTATCTAATGCAAAAGACAAATACCTGAATTACTGTTACATGAAGAAAAGTCAGTTAAACACAGAAAACAAAAGCAAACAAAACAAATTAAACAATAAAAAAAAACCGGCTGCATCCCTTCCCATTTTAGTTCTAATGTCTTTCTATAATGAGTGGGTAGAGTTCTTTGAATACAGAGGTCCAGAAGAGCAGAAGTGAACTTTTCTGCACCAAATAACTTTAAGAAGTTAAGGGCCCGGGAGATAGCATGGAGGTAAGGCATTTGCCTTTCATGCAAAAGGTCATCGGTTTGAATCCCGGTGCCCCATATGGTCCCCCGTGCCTGCCAGGAGCGAGCATGGAGCCAGGAGTAACCCCTGAGCACTGCCGGGTGTGACCCCCCCAAAAAAAGAAGTTAAGCAGACTGATCAATGATATGTTCTGACTCCACCCAGTCACATGAAGGAAGTGTTTGTATTCAAAAAGCAGACTGAAGTATATGGACTCTAAAAGATGGGGTTGGAGGAAGTATGAGGCTAGGGAAAGGTCAAATGAGCTTTAAAGTGCCCCATCAAAAGTCCTAGGATTCTTCCAATGGTGACTTCTCTCAGTGTGTGATGTCTTTAATCTCATAAAAGTGCAATGTTCTGGCAGAGAGATAAACTGCCTAAAGCCAAAGTCTCAATTAGACCTAATAGCTCCAAGATAAAAATTAACCATCACAGAGCACTCAAAAATTGCCAGATTCTGTGCTAGGTGCGCTTTGGATTCTCCAACCACGAAAGCCTTACCAGCAGTCTCCAGAAAGAAATCATCAATTGAGATTACAAATCCCAAGACATCCTGTTTAGAGGTAATCAGCTGGCATAATAGTTTGGTGTCTGGCTTCAGAACTGAGAACTCAAGCCCCTTACACACTAATACATCTTTGCTCACCTATCAGATCCCTTACCCCACTACTGTACTGCCAGGCTTGCTTTGCTGAATTGTCTCCTCTGCCTTTACCCATGATATCCTTGAAAGCAGACATGACATCTTATTTAGCCTTTATTACTCTCAAATCCTAAATAAAAAGTATGAATCTAGAAATATTGATGAGTTTAAACAAATCTGTACAATGTTCTTGGGGGGAGAAAGAAGACTACCAAAAAAAGTGAACTTTTATCATGTAAACAACAAACAATACTCTTTAGAACAAGTTGTATTTATTCTCTGAGAATAAATACTATTATCAGACCAATTTTATTGAAATGATACTGAGGCACAGAGTATTTAGGTGTCAGTCACTAGATTCTGCAGCTAGAATTCTCACTTTGATATGAACTCAATTGTCATGTATGCAGTTATGACTGACTATACTTTCCCTTTGTTGTAAAGGCTACAGAGAATACAAAACAGCAGAATGAGGGGGTCTGAGATCTGCACATTCTAGCTAGAGTATCATAGAAATCTTCCTAGAGGAGGTATAACTTGCCTTAAAGTTTAAAAGATGAGTAAGATGTAAACATGAAGAGCTGAGTAGGCAAGGAAGAACATATAGAGGAAATTAAGTAAGAAAATACACAGAGGCAGAAAACTGGCATGAACAAGAATATGGGAATCACTTTCACTTGGTTGCAGCTGAGGCTGAGTGAAGAGGAATGCTTGAGATTGAGTTAGAAAGGAAGATTGGAGCCAAATTGCAGAGACTTCTGAATGACAGTCCTGGGGGCCTGGATTGAGTTACTAGGCAAGAGGGAGCCATTGAATGCTTTTGAGAAGGGGGTGATATATGAGAGCTATGCTTAGGATGATTTAGCAATCAGAAAAAGAATGGTTTAAAGTAGAGTAAAAATAAACTAGGATGACTTGAAAAAATAAGATCAGGGTCTTAACCAGGCATGGAGAGGAACAAATAGAGGCAATTGATAATTTGAAGTCAGAATCAATAAGGTGTGATGTGAGAGCTGTGATGGAGAAAGAGTTAAGTGAGATGTGAAGGTTTTCCGCTAGGCTCAGTGGATGACAGTTTCCTCCACAGAGTCTGTATGTGGGAACACAGACCTTGTCAGGGCTGGTGGGTGAGGAAGGCTAATGAACCGTCACCAGCCCTCACACTGGGAACATTTTCTAAAGGGTCAAATCTCAATTCCAAGTATCTCCCCCCTCTGTGAGGAGAGCTCCAGTTGGTAAATCAGACTCCACTTCCATTTCTTAGACAAATTTTCTCTCTCAATTTGATTTATGCAGGGCAATGTATAGTTTATATCAGAATTGGGCATCAATAGCTACAACTCACACACACACACACACACACACACACACACACACACACACACATGCACACACCCAGCTGCTAATGACTAGCCGCTTAATGAAACCCCCTCCTCTGGGTGAGCCACATTAGTAAGTTGATCCAGTAATAGAAGACAAGCAGTACAAATTGAAAACTAAAAACTTCCAGATTTCATCCTGCTTTTCCTTATGTCACTTATTTTATGCTGCATGAATTGGATATTAGTTTCCCTGTTTCACTGAAATGTCGGATCACTAGGGTAGCTTGAGCAGACTCAATTTCGTTTCGAGTAATAGAGTGAGATTATTCAAAATTATTTCCAGTGGGCTGAGCCTGCCTGTTCCTTCTGTTATGAGAATAGAAGTAAACAACTTGCCACCCCCCTTGCAAGCTGACATCCTTGACACAGCGCCCCTTTGCCTGGCTTCTTAATCGCAAGAGCATTTTGGTTTTAGCCACGCTCAATTAATTCATCCAGGAAAGGGTCCAGTCAGAAAGAGTTGATTTAAAGTGAGATAAACTGGGCATCTGCTTGGAAAACCAGATGATCCCAAATATGTCTTTTATCGTGAGGAAATGAAGAGCCCTCACTGCATTTAAAGCAGTATGTACTCTGTCACATCTTTTTTTTTTATTAATCTGTAAGACTTTCAGCTGTAATGGTGTAATGGTAGCAGAAATAATATTTTGGGAGCTTTTTAATTAAATAGGAATATAACAGGGCTTTTGCTCTTTGGGATCTACCCACATCTCCATTTGCCTCTGACAGGGCCAAATAAAAGGGCAGGTAAGTCTGAGAGGGTCTTTATCCCCAGAAGAATCTTTGATTGGTCTCTTTTGAGTTAACACACAAGAGTTAAGTTAGTCCTGAAGAAAGTATTGGCCAATATTTTTGACCCAAATATGATAACCCATGGAAAGAATGCACCTTCCTAGAATGTCTGTTTGGAACAATGTTTCTTTCATGGCGCCCAAACTGGCAGCAAATCCAGGACTGTGGATAGCCCTGCAGCTCCTGGGGAGGGAAACAGGCAGGGTAAGGAAGACATGTGATGAGAAATTCCAAACCACAGTGTTGAAGGCAGCCTCTTGGCCCGGAGCAGGAAGGAAGCCCCACCACGTGAATTTTCAGCCTTGGAGCTCTCCTTGCAGTTGAATCCAGGATGTTCTGGCTAAGAAAGGAAGCTGGACAGCAAAGCATCGGTCCAGTGGACAAGAAGACTCAGGCCCTGGTGGCCTCGAGTCACCCCAGGCATCCAGCTTTCTTGTGCCCAAAGCATTCCATGGCACAAACAAACCAGGGAAATCAGGGACCAATCAGAGCATTAAAAACAGGCTTTTCTGGCCTCCCAGGGAAGGCTAAGGTTTCGACTCTGCTGCCATTTCCTCACATTTTCCACTGATGTCACTTCAGGCAAATAATTGGTGGAGAGGAGACTTAAAGGGGAAGAGAGGGTTTTGTTAAAGGAATAGCGAGATGGAGACAAAAACAGGGATGTATCTGACCCCAGTTGGGATGAGGAGACCTTATCTTCCTTCCCAGGGTTGCAGGCTGACCTTAATGGCTAGATAAAATCTCCCTCTTGTTCCTGCATCAGGAACATGCCCAGCCACTATGTCGTTTTTACGCAGAGAGGAAAGATTTCTTTTCAAATGTTCAAATAGGAGTGACCCTCTCCCAGCTATAGTGGTAATAGTTAAGAGGATGAATATAAGGCTAGTCACGAAGAAGGGAATTTAGACCCTGCCTCTATTCCTTGTGCTGGGTCAAACAAACAAACAAACAAACAAACACCTCAACCTTTCTCTGTGCTTCAAATCCTACGGGTGTTTGGCCAGTAATACTGAATGATTGAACAGGGCTGGTCAGTGAGTATGTTATCAAAACTCAATTTGACCATTTCTATCGACATATGTCTTTAATGAGGTAAAATTCTATAAAGACTCATTCAAAGTCTCTTTGTGCCACTGTGCTAAGTACCTTTATAAAACTCACTGCCATGTTTCTCAAAAAAAAAAATCCTCAATTGACTGTGTTATGTGATAAATTTGCTAAACATTGAAACTGAAGCAGCTAACAAGACAACCACATTCCTCTTGTAAATAATGCTCACCTGTTCTACTTCCCATATTGGTACCAGTATAAACTCTGATATAGTAATATTAGCTACAAGTGAGATAGTATGTCAGAAAGGTGAGTGACTTACTCGTGTCATACAACAACCAAGAGAGAAAATTCAGTCTTCTAAAACATACCTCATATCTCTTCCCTTTATATCACCCTGAACACCAAATATCAATGCAATATTCCCTGAATAGAGTAACAGAGTACTGAAACAATACTTTAGCTCATTAGAAACAAGAGAAGGGGAGAGAGTGAGGGAAAGACATAAACAGAGAAAAATTTAAGCTTTGACTCTGAAATTATCAATTAACATTTTCGTAAAAGCTATCTCCAGCCATCATTCTCCAGGAGGACAAAACATTGACCTGTCCACATTCTATCCCTTTACTCCAAATACTTCTAATACCAACCAGGTAAGAAGTGCTGAAGGGGCCAACCAAAAAAAAATAGGCTCTAATAATAATAATAATAGGCTTACATTAAACCAAATAAAGTCATTCTGAAATGACTAAAGAGAAATAGCAGAGGAGAAATGCCCCTGGGTTCACACTGTTTATGCATTGCACATTATACCTTTTCATCACAATTACCTAAAGTGGTACATTTGTACTTCCATAATGTATGGAATTCATTACATAGTTTTGCAATGAAATTATCACACTGTGCCTGGGACATCTGTAGCCTGTCATACATCATTCTATTCATTTCTAGTTAATTTAATCCCAATATCTGCCCACATGATAAGACAGATGTTCAGCTACTCTGCAGCTTCAGTGGTTTTCTGCCTTGAAGAAACTTGAAGTCGTTGAAAGAAATGACATCTTTCAGATGAAAAGCGTACTGTATTAAAAAAGTTTGGAGGGTTTGATATTTGACTATTATCAGTTTTATTATTTATTGGGCTATGATAGTAACCTCTGGCAGGACACTCAACGCATGAGATTAACAGAGGCATATGGCTAAATGGGAATTTTTCTATGAGTATTCCTATAGTCACTGAAAATGAATAACCATCAACACTGGTTTTGAAGTGTCTTCATGTCACTAAAAAAAAAAAATCTAGCCGTTTTATGCTGTGATGGTAGTCGTGTTTGCTGTTTCCAGGGAAAAGGAAGAAGACTTTTATTTTCAAGCCCTCTCTAGTTCAGATTCTTGGCTCACAAGAACTCCTTCATTCTGCACTGCCAGCCTAGGAGTAACTATGCTAGTGATTTCTCTGGCAGAGGCTATGAATTGTATGTCTCTAGACTTTCCAGATTTTTCTGATCAAGTGTTCTGCCCTTGAAAGTGCATAGGACTTGGAAAGAAGTTTTCCTTGAAGGTGTGAATTCTGGCTCTGCCATCTACTGTCTAGGTAATTTAGGGAGAGTTACTCAACCCTGTTGGAGCCTCAATTTTCCCATTTGCATAAGGTCAAGAATAACAACTATTTCCCAGATACATAAAGACTTGATGAATTGATACATGTAAATTGTTTAACACAGTACTTATACAACTGTGTCAACAGGTTAATAATGATTTTAACAATAAAGAGTAGCATTTATAGTTATTCTTAATAATTATTCTAACACTATCGCTATTTAAGCTAGTATTCCACAATGAATTCTATTACACACAGAAATTTTTTTTTCTAGAAGTTATAAGTGGCCATCAGTTCTGAGTTTTGCAATGCTCAACAGTTGTTTTTAGATTACACTGAATTTCAGTATATCCGTTCTTTTAGAGATGGGAGATACAAGTAAAATACAAACATCATTTAGAATAGCTACAAAATAAAACATGATACTACCTTTATAGATAGGCTGCCCTCCATCCACATAGCCGATATCACTGAAAATAAGATCTCCCAAGGATTATTGGTTCCATCCATTTAAGAATCATTTAGTGAGCCCTGAATAGGGTCCCTAAACTGCTGGGCTAGTATGTAGGACAAAGCTCATATAGATATGAGTTCTATGTTGATGTTAATGTAGATTTCATTATACAATACTCACTTAAAATTGGTGGTAGGTTCTTAGAAAGAGTTAAGCAAAATAACAATACAAAACAACATTTTACCATATTCAAGTTGATATTTTTTTACATTGGCATATTCCTGAGCCTAAGGCATCAAATATCTAGACTCAAATTACTTTTATTAAGCAATAATTACTTTTATTAAGCAATAACTTGTATTCATAATTCATTGATTTTTGTACTCACTTGTTTCAATTATGTGTGATCTATTTTCATAGATCAGGGTAAAAGACAGAAACCACCTCTGGATAGAAAGTTTTTCCATTCAAGGATTCTGTTTTTATCTATTTACCACTCACTTGGTCACTTGCCATCAAACGGATACAGTTTAAATGTATATCTTTGAAATGTAGGAGGAAACTAGTGTCCAGGAAAATCTCATCAATGTCTATAAAAACAACATAGAAAGATATTCATGAACTTGTTATGTACATACTAAATGTATATACACATATATGTGAACATACATCTATATGTATACATAAATGTAAATATTTATATACTAATCTGTAATAAAACTACATCTTAGAAGAAAATTATGAATTAACCAATGGGTCTGTTTATATTGGGCTATTTATATTTAAGGGTCCATGTATAATGATGAACAAATATCAGGCATATGCATTAATTAAATCAATCATAAAAGAACCTTGCAGGTTCAACTACTGAATTTTGTAAGCAGGAAATCTTCTATGTTTTTATCATCTATCTTTGGGTACTTCTATATAGGCATTCTTTGTGTTATTTGTTTTCCGCTCTGTTCTGAACACTATAAGTTCTACACTCATGTATTTAAGGCCCTTGTCTTCTACATTGAACTTTAAATATACTTTCTAAATACATCTTTCATATTCTTTCCTTATAACTTGGTCATGGGCACAGAAAATGCCATTTTGATTATTTAATTGAAGGATTGCTTAAAGGCAATCTCCTTATATCTATCTGGCAAAGCGGTCCTTTTCCAATATTAAAAATTATCCCTTCTTGTGTCACTCATGGTAAACTACTACTGGAAGGAATGATGCATTCAGCAATTGGCTTACAGATGATCTGAACTTGGAGAAGGACAAAAAAGATACATTCTGTTTTATACATATATATAGACATATATATGTATATATATGTACAAAAAGGAATATAGAAGGCATGGTTTTCTGGAATGGAACAGACAGAGAAAATGAATCAAGGTTTGATACAAAATTGAGTAAACACCATAGAACATAAGATCTTAAGCAGTGTTGTAAATGGGATTGGGGGGTGGGATTTAATTATTTCCATTCAACCCCTGATGACTAGGCTTTCTAGTTTAGCACCACCAATTAAAGGTTGAGATTTTCATTGCTCTTGTACCGTGGGCAGAACCAACAATCGCACCACAAGATGCCATGTAGCATAAAATACCAAAGGCAGAAAGGAGAAATGTGAGACTGAAAGTATCTGTTCTATACCTTTTATCACTGTACATATCCTTTCTCTTTGTATCCTAAATTTCTAATCCAATAGTAAACATAAAATGAATGGTCAGTTATGATCTAAGAACTACAAAATGAGGGGACCCAAAAAGTAACTGAAATCCAACAAATTAACTGTAGAACCCCTAGGTGCCAGATTACTTAAATAAGATGCCTTTATAACTGCTCTGGTTACTAGACAAACTGACTATTTCAAAAGCAAACCTCGGAAGGCCTGGTAGTCAGGAGAGCCAATTCTATCAGTTTGTTCCATCATTCACAACATTGCCCATCTTTCCAACCCTGCTAAATGCTCTCTATCAGAAAGCTAAAATTAAATTTCTTAGCTCGCTCTCTCTCTCTCTCTCTCTCTCTCTCTCTCTCTCACCTCTCTCTCATCTTTTCCACCATCTTTAACTTAGGTGATTAGTTTTCATCGCTTGAAAGCCTCAACCTTGTAGCAAGGCTCCCACAAATATTTAATGATTGAATGAGTAAATGAATAACAGAGGAATTTAGTTAGGTTTCAACCCATGTACCAACTATTGTTATCAGTAAATTACCAGAATTCTGCTTCATGAGAACTTGAAGATAATTCTTGAATTTTATAAGACAGAATGTTGTGATTAATCAGAGAACCTGGATATTTATTATAGTAAGATCAGATGGTTAAATGATGAGCAATAGAATGGGAAACAGGTAAAATAATAATGTTTTGTGGAAGGAGATCAAGAGGGGAAAATAAGAATAACAGGTGGGAGAAAAATCAAGACTTCCACCTACAATTTTCTCTATTATGATCTTTTTTTTTTCTTTTTTTTGGTGGGGGGAGGTCACACCCAGCAGTGCTCAGGGGTTACTCCTGGCTCCATGCTCAGAAATTGCTCCTGGCAGGCACGGGGGACCATATGGGGCACCGAGATTCGAACCGATGACCTTTTGCATGAAAGGCAAACGCCTTACCTCCATGCTATCTCCCGGGCTCCTCTATTATGATCTTTACACCACAGAGAAGACACCTTTTTGATGGTCAGATTAGTTATCCTCTATATACTGTAAGCTTCGCCTAAGGTCTAGCTAAGAGCCCCCACAAAAGTTTTGGGTTCTCAGACTCAGGGGTCCCATCTTTTATCCCAGAGTAGATCTATGTTAAGTCCACTTTCTAAGTATCACAATAATATCAAGCTCATCATGCATTACCAAGCTATGACAGAAATCTGGAGTATATTCTGATTAGTACTGATGTATCACTCAGGTTCCAGAGACAAAGAGTTCTACCTGTACAATACTTCTGCAATACTTAACTTCTTGTATGAAGTAGTATAAAGTTAATAATAATATAAAAATTCTATACCATTAGGGTGGACAAAATAAAATGATCCCTAAAAAAGAGAATAGCACAGTTTATGTTAAGATGTTTTCACTTCTTGCTCCATTTTCCTTTAGACCAGCCATTTATAGGTAGGACCAATATTGTCCCCAAACAGCCACCATTGCT
>PVKC010002757.1:0-41833 GCA_004027635.1 Crocidura indochinensis
AATAGGTGTTTGAAGGGAAGCAAAAATGGTTATGTGGAAGACAGGAAACTTTTAAAGCAGCAGAATATTGGTTGTTATATTGTAATTTTGTCACATATAATTATACTGTTGTTCAAGTCAATAGAATAGATAAACCACTGAAATATTGTTGGCTTCTATACAAATTTGATGTGAACTTAAAACTTCTCTAAATATGACATCTGTTAAAATACACAATTCTGACATACTTGCCACCTGTTTTTCAATATTTTTTAATTATGTGGAGCTTACAATGTATAAAATCAAAAAATAAAAGTATTTGCAAGTTATGTTATTAACTAATATCTAGTTGTCTATCTATTAGTGGCTATTTTTAATATTTATAAGGAAGAAATCACAGATAGATACTGTAACAAATTAAGTTATGCTAACTTTCTGCAATTTCTTACATTTCTAGTTTTTCATGAAATTAGTTATACAGTTTATACATATTATCTGTGTAAAATGCAATTTTGAACTGTTCTTAATGACCTGTGTTCAATGTTGTTATAAAACAGTGTTGAAAACTGTAGACCAATTATTTTTTCAGATAATTGTAGATATATATCCACATAGGGTTAAAATCTGCTATCATGAATGTTTAGGATTGAATGACAATGTAAGAATTCAGTCGGATTCATCCTGTTTTATTTCTAAAAGAACACAGTTGTCATGAGTCACCATTTCGGTCAATAACAATTAAGTATCAAATTACCAGCTTCATAAATGGCATGCTAGGTCTCCATGTGGTGTAATAATAGGCTATAAATGTTGAGTCAATTTGACTTGTACTTCTTTTGAAGTGAATCATTCTCATTGTCAAAATAATTTGCATATTAATCAGAGTATTTTTAGTCCCTTTGCTTGATCATAGATGGCCAAAGATTACAAATGTAATTTTACTTCAACATTTGGAAAATGGTAGGACAATTTCATTCTGATTTTAAAGCTAGAAAAATATAACATAAATTAATGAGATTAGCCATCTGCAGAAGTGACTTATTCCAACAGATGGTTCCTAAATATGAGAATGATTGCACAAGGATACCTCTCAAATATCATTAAATAGAGTTAAATAAAGTCAATGTAAGGTAAACTGTGACCTAATTGATTATAAATTTTATATCATGTCAACAGAAGTTTAAGATGTACCTGGAGTCTGAGATTATTTTCTATTAAAAAGAGAATTTAGGTTCTATTCTTGAGCTTTTCCTGAGCACCTATTTATGGACCAAGAATTATCATATATGTTGGATGTAAGAAAACATAAAAAAAAACAAACAATGACAGAAAATATTTGTATTTACTTGACAAATATTTATTTTTTAAATAGAGACTTGAACTTAGCTATTACCTTTTATTAATACTATTTGATTAAATCATGTAAATTTCTTCAGTCTGAAATTTATTATATTCCCTATTTATTAACCATAGTATGCTATGTAAATGTTTGCAACTTTGGTTTGGTTAAAGTAGTTATTTTTTATGAAGAACATCCTTTTTTATAAAAGTGAATAATACAATAGTAAATGCTTGACATATTTGCTTCTCTTTAAGAATATATTATACATGATATAAATCTATTAAAGTAAGAATAGTATAAATGTCAGAGAGACAGTACAGTATGAAATGGATTTGTCTTGAATATGCCCACCCAAATTTAATCCCCATCAACACACATGGTTCCCTGAGAATAACCATGAGTTACCCCTGAGCAAAGAATCAGAGTTAAACCTTAAATCAAAACTAGTAAACAAAATGGCTTTAGCACTAAGTAAAATGCTATATTAGATATAATAATTATTTGGTATTTGAAAGTGGGTAAAAATTTTTAGAAGAAAAATCTAAACTTAATCTGAAAGCATTTGAAATTTGAGAAAAGAGAAATACCAGTTCAATTGATGGTATAATGTAGCTTATACAAAAAGCAGGAAATTTTGAAGCTACAATATAGTAAGAATAAAGGTTATAAAATGACTTTTATATATATTTATATTATATATATCTATAATGTAATTATAAGGTCATTCTACAACACATGGAAATTTAAATATATAAAACATAATACTATATAATGGAGACCCCAGAAGCAGTGAATTGTATATAAGTTGAAGTCTATAGTTAAATCCTAGAATATATCTGAACAGTTATAAAATTACTTTTTGAATTTAAATATTTTCATCATTATTTAGATGAATATACCAGCATATGATTGTCCCTAGGTAAACTGATAAAATGCACACACTGAGCATGAAATATTGAAAACCAAACATTGGCTCATAAAAGTTTTAGATAACGAATATTGTAGATATTTTACTTATGCTCCCTTTTCCCAAGACAATGATAATGTCTACTTATTTTTATAGCTGAATTATCACTAAATTAAAACTAAACTTTACCATACTGTGATCCATTTCATGAAATAATAGGGCTTCATTAAATGTAAAACCCCGTTTCTCTCAAAACTACTATTAGCAGATAATTATATTGTTGCATATGTATTCTCCTTAGAATTTAAATTTTAATATACTTTGGGATTCACGCATTATTTTAGTTATCTTCTAATGAAAAATTAATTTTAAGAGTAAGTTATAATGCATTTAATTTGTAATTTAATTTAGAGATTACAGTTTAAAGTATTTCTCCATTTAAGTTTCTTATAAGTATATTTTAACATCATTGACATAAATAAGTTCTAGTCTACTTTTTATTAAAAATAAAGCCTTGTAAGGAAAACCAAAGATTCAAATTTTAAATTTTTTAGAACTAATTTTATGAACTATTAAAACACTGGAGAAAATTGTTTTACTAATATCTGTTGAAAGAAATGCTTCTAAGATATTGATTACTAGTTTGAATTCCTAAAATAATCTTCTTGTTTTTGTATTTGTTGTTGTTGTTGGGCCACACCTGTTGACGCTCAGGGGTTACTCCTGGCTATAGGGTCAGAAATCGCTCCTGGCTTAGTGGACCATATAGGATGCTACAGGTTCGAACCACGGTTCATCCTAGGCTAGCACTTGCAAGGCAGACACCTTACCTCTGGCGCCACCACTCTGGCCCCTAAAATAATCTTCTTACTGTTATATATTTCAATCAAAAGTAAAACTGGTAACATAAGTTCACATGTGTATATATCTGGACTGTATTTTATATAATTTAGTAGATGTATTTTATAAGCTAGCTTCTTTTCAATGTGTAATTTACAAATGAATTTTCTTTGACACATTGCTCTTTTCTTTGAAATAATCTGCTGATACTCTGGTTTCTCTTCATGTCATATAGATCTTCCACCTTTTACTAAATTAATTGTGGTTACCATAGATACGACTTTGGAAATAAACATTAGAATTAAAATATATATTTAATTGCATGTTTAAAATCTCCTTGTCATCAGTGAAATGGAAGTTATCATATTCTATCAGAGTATGATATAACCAGGATACTATGTTTAGATTTTGATTAGCTTTTATATCACTCATAGGATTAAAACTCATGTCTTCCAATAGCCTATTGGCAGCATTTGAATTGTATGCATATGTGCAATTTTATTGAATGCCCCATTAAATTCCAAAAATTTATAGTGTGACTCTCAAAAGTAGTAGTTATGGTATTTTCATTGTATCAAGACTAGTATCACTAGAACACATACACTCTCAACATTACTATGGATGTTCCATTTAGGTCCTGGAAAATATGCCAAGTATACCAGTAATTGAATTATTTCACCCCAAATATTTAGAAACCCAAATAATTGGTGTCTCTGATCATAACCTTAGTTGTAAATAAAGACTTCAAATAATAAGTGTAAAATAACTCATTAGTATGGACAGTAATAAAATATAAATTTGTTCTTCTAAAATGAGGCAAAAGTCAGATGTAGGAGAGCATAGTAGGCAGAAACCTTGGCTTCCATGCAACCAACTCTGAATAGATTCCTAGGATTTTAGATACTTTTGCTAGTACTACCAAACGTTACCTTTGAGTATAGAACTAGAATACTTCCTGTTTATCACACACATGGCCCAAACTAACCTCTTTCTCCTAATAGGTGAAAGCAAAGAAACACTCACAATAAAATTTAGATGAAGACTGGTAATATCCTGTCAAGAAAAATTAAAAATTGTTAGCAACCCAACAGAAGTTAGGAAATACACAAACAAAAAAGTATTCCTCCAAGTCTTCATTCTGTCTGATTTATTTCTAGAACCATAAAGTAATAATAATGCATTTCTATAGCAGAAACTATGATGATGTTGATGATAATGATAGTGGTGGTTATGATGGTGGTGGCAGCTGTAGTCATACATAACTTCTCTGAAAACATTCAATATCATAATCCTATAACATAAAATGTACCTGCCTGTATTTACTATGTATATATATTTTTTTTTAATTTTATTTTGGTTTTTGAGCCACACCCAGTTATGCTCAAGGGTTACTCCTGGCTTGTACTCAGAAATTGCTGACAAGCTCAGGAGAGCATATAGGATACCAGGGATTCATTCTGGGTCTGTCCCAGGTCTGCCCCATGCAAGGCAACTGCCCTACCACTGTGCTATCACTCTGGCCCCTGCCTGTATTTATTTTTAATAATGGCTGTAAAAAACATAATATGTGAAATTTGGAAAAGATCAAAAATTAGGATTAAAGTTGTGATGACTAAAGGAGTTCAAATAGAAAGTATCTTAGGAGATATAATATTTTGCATTAATTTCATATACTTGTAAATTGTAAATACTTATTTGGTTATTACTTTTTAACAGTATATTTTCTATTATTCTCTATGCACAGTTATGCTACACCGTCTGCATCATAGGTTTCCTGAATTAGCCAGCTATTGCAGATAGTCCTTCTTCTGCTTCTAGGACCTGTCGCTCACAGTTCAGTTGACATTTTTGGAATTTTTTTACACTGGCAGTAGTCTAATTCCTTGCTAATTTCCTGAAACTCCACAAATGAGTAAGATAGTATGGTGAGTATATTTTTTTCTTTATAACTTACTTAAGTTAGCATGACTCCATTCAGTTTTATCCATGTTGCATAAAGCCTATGATTTCATCTTTATTCAAATACTAATTAAGTAGTTAAGTTATTAAGTGGTATTATACTATATGCATATATTACATTTTCTTTATTATTTCATTTTTTCTTAGTAATTCATTTATCTTCAGATATTGCCTATTAAAAACAGTGTTATAATGGACTAAGTTGTGCATGCTTCTTTACTGGTACTTTTTTTTTTTAAATTCCAGTAGATGCAGGCAGTGATCAAAGATAAATTGATAGTTATCTTTTTGAGAAATCTTCAAACCATTTCCCAGTTAGAATAAACCAAACTATACCCCCATTAGCATCTTATATTTTATGATAGAGTAATTCTTATATTTTTTGGAGAAATCTCCAAACTATTTCCTAGTTAGAGTGGACTAAACTATACCGTCGTTAGAATTCCCATTATTGGGGCAAGAATGATAGAACAGCGGTAGGGTGTTTGCCTTGCACGCAGCTGACCCAGGACAAACCATGGTTTGATCCCAGGCATCCCATATGGTCCCCCAAGCCAGTAGTGACATCTGAGTGCATCGCCAAAAGTAACCCCCCGAGTGTCACCAGGTATGGCCCAAAATTAAAAAAAAAAGAATCCCCATTATCTTGTATTTTATATATCTAGAACTGTAAAACAAATATTATGACTTATAATACCAAGTCTATGATCTATTTCTTGAGCATTTTGAATGGTCTCAAGTAATCAGGTACACTATATTTAAAACTAAAAGGCATAAAGGTAATTTCAAGATGAGATTAATAGCAAGATATAATCTAAAAGTAAATGGCATAAAGGTAATTTCAGAAGATTGATAATAAGATTAAGTAAATAATAAGATAAAACAATCATATAGCATGAGTTAAGAAAGAATATGAGTATGTTTTATATCTTTATTAAATACTCACGAAAAACTCACAACAAATTATAAGGACCCTTATATTTTGTAATATTATTTTTAAACAACTTGATAATATAGTGAAGATAATAGAAAATAGAATTTATTTTAGGCAATGGGAGGAAAATTTTATTAGGGAACTATGGCCAGTGTTATTAGAATATGGTCATTCGGAGCCAATGCAGTGACGTGGAGCGGTATGGCATCTGCCTTGCCTGTGCTAGCCTAGGACGGACCGAGTTTCAATCCCCCGGGTGTCCCATATGGTTCCCCCAAGACAGGTGTGATTTCAGAGGACATAGATAGGAGTAACTCCTGAGCATCAACGGGTGTCCACCCAACCACCCCCCCAAAAGAATATGGTCAGTCACAGGACCAGAAATTCTCAATGAAAATAATATTCTATTTCTCCTTGATTACTCTCATATTAACCTATGTATTTCCTTCTCATTTATCACTGTACACTGAAAGATGTCTGGTCTGTAGCAGTTTAATTTTTCCAAATTTAGTGTCACCATATTGCTGATGAGCTAGGATAAATGAATGGAGGACAGTGCTGGGAAATTAGAGGTTGATAGCAGAATTTTGGATATTGCTCACACACTAAACTGAAAAAGGTTTTTTATTCAAGACTGCATATTCTCCTGTGGGTCTACACAGAAGAAAACCCTCTATTATCTGTTTCTGAAATGTCTCTAGGAATATCTCTGTTGACAAAGATTAATAGACAATTGCAAAAAAAAGGAAAGACTATAATTTTAGTGTGAATCAAGTATCATCTCTGTATTGTGTAAGCAATCAATTACCTGTATAAATCCCTATCCTATAAATTCTTGAAACAATTCCCTTTTGGGGTTAGACCATTATTAATTAATTAATTATATTTAAAATGTTGTTTACAAACAAATTTATGTATGTTAAATACAAAGAACAGCAATGGTATTCTTGTGCCGGGATTCTGTATAAATTGAACAAAAATATTTGTGGGGAGAAATTTCCTGTCATGATCAATTCTGGAAGAATTCTTGTCCATCCTATTGCATTGAAAATTATTATGTAAAAGTAACATTTTCTTATCAAATTTAGGATACAAATATCTGGAAAGTATGTATAAATTATTGTGACTTTTACTTTCACTCTGAATAGAAATATTTTATGGTAAAATATAAACTTTACTGTTATATCCAGATGTTGAGTACATGAACATTTACAATATATTCAAAGGGTATTTTTCTTTAAACCATCAGAAACACACTTAAGTTTGTTTTATTTTTTTTTACTCAAGTAAGAAATAATATTTAATCTTTATTTTGTTTTTGTTTGGGGGCCACACCTATTGATGCTCAGGGGTTACTCCTGGCTATATGCTCAGAAATTCATGGGGGAACCGCATGGGACGCTGGGGAATAGAACCACAGTCCGTCCTAGGTTAGCGCTTGCAAGGCAGAGACCTTACCTCTAGTGCCACCGCTCTGACCCCAATCTTTACTCTTTAAACCAAAAAAGTCCAGCGTTGAGCATGACTAAATAAAAAAATGTGAATGATCATTTTAAATTTTTCTCATCTACCTTTGTCTTCAGAATAGTAGTAAGAATGTTGTTGCAGCGTTGGAGGCACATTGAACTACTGATTTTCTATTAAAATCAGCCACTAATGTTTATGCTGCTCAATCATAAAACAATCTATATGTCTAACAGGGTTTTGGTTGTTTTCTTGTTTGTTCTGTTTTGTTTCAGGGTCAAGTGATGATGGTGAGACAGATCCTTTAAAATTTGATATGTTTTCACAGCACATTGGGGTGCTGGTTGTAGAACCCCAGGGTTTCACAGCTTTTAGATTAAATAGCTTAATGATGCATTTCTTCAATTCTCTGTCACTTTTTTCAGTGCAGCAATAGAAGTCACTCATAAATAATCATTGGCATAGGTTAAAGATTGTCTGTTCAGTATTAAAACTGCATCAACTTCAGTATTTGAAAATTCTTGATAATACGACTGTCTTGACAAAATTTGAAGGTTCATTTTTCAAACATTCTTTCTATAAACAATCTGGTTGTGAGACATTTTTTTCATTATAAATCAATGCATGCACCTGATATTGTTCTATGTCTACAGCCAGAGTATACAAGGCTTATCTTGCTTTTAAGAGGCTCAGAAAAATTGTCATTCTGTCTTATATTTATCAGTTAAAAATAAAACTGTGTTCAAAATAAGCTTTCAATATCGTAAGGGTCTTTTTAATATGTTTTTCATAAGTTACCAAGAGTCCCTATGAAAACTATTATTATAATACCATTGAGTTTTTTAATGAACTTTTTTTTTAAAATAAACTTGCTTTTGGGTTTGGGAAGACAGTACAATGGACAAGATAGTTGCCTTATATTCAGGTTAGCTGGGTTCAATGTTGTACTACATATATTCCCACTTTCCCAAATAGGAGAACTCCATGAGTACAGTGGCAAGAAAAAAATCCTGAGTATTACAAGGTGTGGACCAGTACTCCTTCACCAAACTACCAGTTACCCCATCAGAAAGTAAAATTTTTCTGGGACTTGATGTGAACATTCCAAACCACATTTTTCCACTTAGTTTAAATTAAAAATTATATATATGCTAAAGAGATAACCCAAGCCTTTTGAAAGCACATATTCATTACATGAAAACTGAGGGAAACCATAGATACTCAATAATATTGATCACTTTCAAATGCTAATGAAGTGTTGCAGATAAAGCTGCAAAGCAAGATATACATAGTGAGAAACTCATTCTAAATCATGGTGTGAATCAAACTTTCTGAAGTTCTAAAGTACTAAGCATGGAGGTAAGGCGTTTGCCTTTCATGCAAAAGGTCATCGGTTCGAATCCCGGTGCCCCATATGGTCCCCTGTGCCTGCCAGGAGCAATTTCTGAGCATGGAGCCAGGAGTAACCCCTGAGCACTGCCAGGTGTGACCCAAAAATCAAAAAAACAAAAAGAAAAGAAATTCTACAATACTGGCTGTTTGAAATATGATAGCTCAGATAATAAAAACAAGTGAAATATGCATTTAAAAATTAAATATATGGGTCAAAGCGATAGCACAGTGGCAGGGCATTTGCCTTGTACACGACTAACCCAGGACAGACCTCGGCTCAATATGTGGCATCCCATATGTTCTCCCAAGTCAGGAGCAATTTCTGAGTGCATAGCCAGGAGTAACCCTTGAATGTCAACACGAGTGGCCCCAAAACAAACAAAATTATAAATAAGTATATATACTTGTATATATATATATATGGTTAAGTATATATATTTAACTAGTTCAATAAATTATAAGACCATATATGACAAGTGATAAAATTTTCTATAAAATATTTTATAACAAAAATATTTTTAAACATTGGAAAACGGCATCTGTAATAATAATATTTAAATCCCGTTTAGCTTGAGTAATTACAAAAAGAAAAAAATGAAAACAGCTAGTGAAAGAGGGAGAATTGGTCTGAAACACAAGATAAAAGTTAAAAGAGAAAATTTAGATGAAGGGATTATATTTCAAACATAGAAATACTACTTAAGAAGCTTTAATTTTATTGCAATTAATGTAACATTGTTATAGTTTATGACTTAAATTAGACATAGTTATACTACCTTGGAGCTGTAAAGGATGTAACTCCTAAGAGTAGCTTCTGAGTATCATGAATGTGGCCCAAAACCAAGCTTCCCCAAAGCAAAGCAAAGTTAATACAACTTCAAATCCAAGAAAGTGCAAGAAACCTATACTGTCTTTATAGAAATTTATTTTTTAAATTGAATAATACCATCAGGTATCTGGAAAAATAAATATGAGGGGCTTAAGCCTGCATATAGCTTCTTGAAATATCAGCAACAAAAATATGAAAACTACTAGATAAATAGTAACAAAAATTTTCAACTGAGGCCAGAGTAATATCACAGTGGATAGGGCATTTGCTTTGCATGCAGCCAACCTTGGTTCAATTTCCAACACTCATAAATTGCTCCTGGTATTTTATGAGTAATTTATGAGTCCAGAGCCAGTAGTAATCCCTAAATGATGTCCGTTGTAATCCCCCAAATAAAAATATATAAACAAACAAATTAAGTTGACTAAGCTTAACAAAAATTATTAATATACTTTGATATAATTTAAGTGCCATTTAAAATAATGACAGTTTCCAAACAATTGTTTTAAATATTGGAAATCGTAATGACAGTTTCATAATGACAGTTATAGTAATAACACTTTATTAATAACACTTCTCTAATATCACATTGTCCTGCATTTCTTCCAAACAAGCCTCGGTGGCAATGTGGTCCACAACCAGAATGTTGATTTTATTTACCACATAGCTCTGTGCAACTGAAATTGGTATTCAAGGCATGAAACTTCAACAGATTTCTGGATCTCTTAAAGAATCATAGCTCATTTTAACACACAGTCATGTTTGAGAGAATACCTTTTCATATTATTCCTGCCCAATAAGCAAGCAAAAATTTCTCTCTATATAAGAACAGAAGAATCTTATTTATTATTGTTTCAAATAGCCAAAACTTCCTTAATTCATCATTGTGTATCACAAAAATTTTGGTTGTAAAATAGATTTATATTTTTTTGCTGTTTTAACTTGAATGCATTCCCTTTGTTTTTATATGTATATAGATACATATATACTTTCAGTTATTAAGTCAATACATAGTGATTCATAGTTTGCTCAATATAGATTATATTTCAATATATTTTGTATTTCTGAATCACCTGAAGCTACAATTCACAGTTCCTTTATGTTCATATGTGAAGGTCCATTTCAGTTTACATAAGTTGAATGATGATGATCTCAGAAGGACACTAATGGAAATGCTTAATATAAGATTCCTTGCCTGGTGCAAAGCGAAAATTTATGACCATATTGAAAACTAGGTATGCATGTTGCATGAAACCAGAAAGTCTGAGAGACTATTCAGTCAAAGATAGTTACTCAAAAAATGTGACATGCTTTTAAGATGAGAACATCCAAGAACACAAGGGTAATTGCTGATATGACAATTCTTGTGGGTCCTGTTAGTGACTACCTCTATAGGCATCACTTATTTCTGTTGAAATAAGGAAGTAGAGATCACCCTAAGAACTATTTCTGAATGGAAGCAAAGCCTAAAATCAATGTTTACCCATGTTTTTAATAGCACTTTGCTTTCAACATTGATTGAAGTTATTGAAAACACCCACTGGCCATTTTAAGCATCAAGCTAAATTGCAAACTCTTGATAGTGTTACTGAAACCTACAACTAGCTGGCACCCTTGGTTTTTCAGTGCCAATGACCCTGACTCTCATCAGTTGCTTAAACCCTTGGCAAGCAGCCACCCAATTTCTGAAATTAGGTACTTTTCTGGCCTGTTTTCATTGAATTTTAAAAGGAGCTTTATAGAAAGTAATTACAAATTCCTTACATTAATTCTAGTAATTAAATGTGACTACACCTATTATTATTAGCTTCTGTTCTTTTCTGCATTACTGAAGGCAAGGAGAGCTTGACATGAGAGTTTATGCCTAGATGGGCTTGAGCTACTTCAATGAAATAAATGGACATATTACAAATATACTCTATTTGAACTAGTTTGTTTTGAGCGTAAGGAAGTTTTAATTGTATTGCAAAAATAAAATTGTGTTAGAAGGTCAAAGAAAAATAATATGAACACATCTCATATCCTTTCTCAAGTATTATTTTAAAATTAGAATTAACATTGAAGATAGACATTCAGCCAGAAGAAAATAACAAGTACTTTACCATAAATTGCTTTACTAAAATTTTCAAAATTGAATTTTGCATAAGTATATAAAGTAGCATCCTCCTACTATACTCTGATATTTTGACTAATATTCATATATTGTGGAAAAGTGTCCATCTAAACCAAGAAGGTAGGAAGCATTAAAATAGTCTTTTGAGGACCCGGAGAGATAGCTCAGCGGTGTTTGCCTTGCAAGCAGCCAATCCAGGACCTAAGGTGGTTGGTTCGAATCCCGGTGTCCCATATGGTCCCACGTGCCTGCCAGGAGCTATTTCTGAACAGATAGCCAGGAGTAACCCCTGAGCACAGCCAAGTGTGGCCCAAAAAACAAAATAAAAAAATGGTCTTTTAAACTAAATATCTAAGAAGTAATTGTTTCTTTCTATAACATGAAAGATTTGTTTCTTGTTTTTTCTATAGCATATAGTCTCATTATAGAAGAGAGACTCATATATAAAGCCTCAGGAAGGAACATGAAAATATTATTTACCACATTTCCTTTTATTTTTAAAATATTTAACATTAGACAATTCTGAAATATTCCCATAATAACAATTGAAAGTTAATCACTTAAATGGATATTTCTTGCAATTTTTTGCTTTTTCCTCCTAAGGGCCTACTGTTATTCTTCATTCTTACTAGTGTCTTTGTCTATATATTCTATTTCAGTGGGTTTGCTAACTTCTGTGAAGAAACATAGGTATGAATCATTGACTATGCCAATCATTATGATTCATACCTTGACCATAAAAATTGCTTCAGATAATAATTTGCTTAATTTAATGTATGTGAAGAATGAACCTTTCCTCACACTTTAGTTATAGATAATATTTTCAGTAATGATGATCTATAAAACAATGAACAATACACATGTTGTTGTAAAATGATTTCCAGTCTATCTAATGCTCAGAAATAGTATACTTTAGAAGTTTCAAAGTAAAAAAAAAGAAAAAGAAGTTTGGGAAAGTGATAATGATGGAACAAGGTTAATCCAATTGGAGAATCATACCAGTTTTATGGACTTATAAAAAGTGAACTCTTGAGAAGGCCAGTTACAGTTCAGCAGGTTAAGGCTATTTACTATGCTTATAACTGACAGGGGATAGATTCTTGGCATCACATATGATCTACTGTACATGCCAACAATAATCCGATTGCTAAACATTCTTACACTGAGCACTCTGGAGCACTGAGAACTGTAATATGAGTCTAGGGCATCTATATTTTTTTCATAGACTTTTCTGCACAAAATCATTAGAACATTTCTGCAGATATCCATAATTTGAACAGAAGTTGCTAAACATTTTTACAGCTAGAAGGAAAAAATTGTACTTTTGTTGAATTAAAAAAAACACATTGAATCAGTTCTATGGATAAACAAGTTGCCTTTGGATATACACAATCAAGCATCATAGCATTTGGGAAACATTCTCTAAGATTATCAAGAACCAATAAAATCTAACAACATGATGCATTTACCCAGAATTGCAAACTATTTAACAATATAGACTGAAAAGGCTAATCGTAGTAATTGCACCATATCAACCAATAGAGTTAGATATAAATTAGTTTGCAATGGGGCACAGAGCAAAAAGGATAGTTCTTAAATTCTCTAAATGTGGAACACTTATTTTAACCAACAATATATTGACCAATGCAGCTAGGATCTAGATATAGAGGGAAGGTAAAGCCTTGGCTGGGCTTTGTCTTGCCATATTTAACTTCTCTCAGTGCTAGATTGCTGAGGTTACCTGGGCTAGAAAGACCTGCAGTACCTGGACCAGTATCTGGGTGGGGGGACTTGCTAATTTCCATGCTGTTGACTTTCTTACAATAGGTGTCTCTTTGAGTTTTACCCTATACATGCCCTTTACAGGTTTCTGCTGATAGAAGGGCCTAAGGACTAGTACAAAGTACCTTCGAAAGAAAATAGTCAGTGGGGATCAGCTTCTAAATGCTGTCCAGAGTCTTCAGCCTGTTCCCTTTTATTCCCTGGTTCTGTCCCACCTGAGATTCCACTGCCATTATAGATGGTAGAGCTGCTGAGTGAGGTCAGGGATGAATCAATAGAACCTATATCTATTGGGAGCATAGGAGCTGCCCTTTACTGGCATTCCCAGGCCTGGTTAGATGAGCAACCTCTTTACCAGTTTCTCCTTGTAGGGTATCAAACTCCACAGTCTCCAATGCTACACAGAAATTTTGTGTTTTTTTCCTCTTAATAGCTGTTTGGTTAAAAAAAAAAAAGACATCCTGTTTGATGTCATTGCTGTTGATGAAACCATAACCATTCCAGACACTTAACACTTGACACTGCCCAGGTCTTGGATTGCCAGTATAGGCTTTCCCTGACTTCTGGTTTGGGGTATGGGATGATCTCTAAGTGAGCCATGTCAGGTTTTGAGTCTGAAAAGATGGTAGCCAGTTCATCATAGACATCTTCCTAATATGATATTGTGGAGGTTAAGACATACTTGGGAAATGGAGGCCTCTCGGTTTGACACCAGTAGTGAATGATAAATGATTGGCCTGGGAAGGTCATTAGATAGAGAACACATCATTACTAGGAATGAACCCATCACCTCTTGAGGCATAGGTGCACAAGACTCTGTAAACTGCATGACACATCAGTTTGAGACAAAAAATGTAGGTAAGCACACCAGAGCAATGTAATCAGGTCCACAAGAGGGTTATGAATGCTGATGTTCTGGTAAAGGGCACAGCACATTAAGTCTAGCACAAGGGTGCCATAAGATAAAAACATTTTTTAGACCATTTACCGTTTTTACCTCTGTGTGTAGAACTCTTTTCTTAGGTTCCTATTCTGGGCATGGCTCCACTTGCTTCACAAATGAGCGGGCATGCATCAGAGTCACTGCATGAATTATAAACCAAGACAGTCATATGGGGAACAAGTATGGGAAAAAAAAGAGAAAAGAAGGCCTCCAGCCTTGTGCTTTGAGAGCTTACCCAAAAAGCTTCCTCTGCAATCTTTAATGTACAGAATCAAATTGGGGAGGAAGGGCAAAGAAACAATCAAGCATAGGTAGGTCTTTTATTCCACATGAGTGGCCTCCGTTTTGGGTAAAGCAGGCTGGGATCTCTGTGTGTATAGGAACTGCTGTGTATAACAATAGGTCACTTTATTTTTTAGTTACTATTTACTTTTTATTTATTTATTTTTATTTAAAACATTTCTATTGCTGCCTGGATGATTTTATTTTGTTGATAATATCTTTATTTAAGCACCTTGATTACCAACATGATTTTAGTTGTGTTTCATTTCTTAAAAATTGTAAAAAAGAAAAATAAAAAAAATAAAATAAAAAGTCTGGTTTAGTCTGAAATTTTATTTCCTTTTATTTCCTTTAAAACTTGTAGGAAGCAAGAGTTTATCTCCACCTACCTCATGATTTTCCATAAGTTTGACACAAGTTTCACACAATGTGGAGAATATAAAAATAAAGCTAAACATTTAACAATTTATAGTGAAAATAATTTTTGAGATATAATACAAGGGGTAACTGATGGATGGAGTTAGGAAACATGACATAATATCTAGCAGTTCTCTAACTTATCCCACTTACTTGAGGTATAATAGAAAGATTGCTATAATATCACTGTAACTAAAAATAACTTGATTACTGTTAAAATTATGATAAATTACAGAATTCTTTAAAATAAAAATTAGCAAATATAAATTATCTTGTTGTCAAAAATGCATCTTAAAGTTAAAAAGAAATCATGAACAATAAAAATTTAAGCTAATGGTACAGTTTCCTCAAGTATTATTTTATATCATTATAAAGGTTCTTAAAATTTAGGTGTCTTGATTAGCAATATTTGTTTTTGTCTAAACTCTTTTATTCTCTCTTTTTTAATCCAGTGTAAAAAGATTTGATTGATAATGTTGTTTTAAAGTATAGTGTTAAAGATATTAACTAATTTAGTATGAAATAAATAGCTTGAGAGAAAAACAGCAAAATCTGTTATTGCATGCAGGAATTGGTTAACGGAAAGCATAAGAAAGTGTAACTGGAAAAACTTATTCTACCTTAATTTGATATTGTTCATACAAGCTTTTTGTTTCTTAAAAATGTTTAAATTTTTAAATATGTTACAGTAAAATTTTATAATAATTTCTTTATTTAAAAGATTGGTTACAGAAATGTTCATAGTTGAGTTTCAGTCATAAACTTTACACCCAAGTACTTTCCTGCTGTGAATGTCTCATTTCTCCACTAGTCCTCACCCCTGTCTATCTCTGGGGCCTCATTCTAATTCTTTTTCTCACTCTCTCCTTCCTTTCTGACACAATAGTTTGCACTATTGTCAATGAGGGGGTGTCATGCATATCAATCTATCTCCTTTATAAAATTTATACATAGTGATTGCAAAGTTGTTCAAAATTGATTTACAGATTACAATGTATGACCCTCTTCATCCATGAACGTTTTCAACCACCAGTTCCCCAGGCTTGTTTCCCCTCCCCTCTGCCTGCGTCTAGGGAAGGCAGTTTGCTCCCTTATCTTCCTTTTATTTTTCATTTTAGACACTGTGTTTTTTACTATTATTAATTATGGGATACCATGTATATCCCTTTATTTCTATCCAGTACACAGTTACTATTCCCAGTGATCAGTTCGAATTTTAATCTTATAGGGGTCCATGATTCCCCCTAACTGCACTATTTCAGTATGTTTAGTAAGCTTCCTACCATGCCCTGGTTCTCCTGTATATTATCTATGGGTATGGGGTATTATTACCACATTATGTTTACATTTCTTATACCAGAAAAGAGTGAGATTATCTTGTGTCTATTCTTCTCCTGTGACACATTTCACTCAGCATAATACTCTTTATATCCATTCATGCTAAGCAAATTTCAGAACTTCATCTTTTATAACAGCTACATAATATTCTATTGTGTAGATTTACCATTGAATTTTTAACCACTTATTTATTGTTTGGGCACCTGAATTGTTTTCAGATTTGGGCTACTATAAATAGTTCTGTGATGAACATAGAAGTGCAAAGGGAATTTTTTTTATTGTGCTTCTGTGTTTCTAGGGTATATCCCTAGAGTGTTTTTTTTTTCTGGATCATATGGAAACTCAATTCCAGTGTTTTGAGAAATATCCATATTATTTTCCAAAAAGGCTGGACAAGTCAACATTCCCACCAGCAGTGAATGAGAGACCCCCCCTCTTCCATCATCTAAGCCAGGAGATTAGTTATTCTTTCTTTTTATGATATGTGTCAGTCTTTTTAGTGTAGGATGATAGCTGGTTATTGTTTTGATTTCCATCTTCCTAACGATTAGTGATGTGGAATATTTTTTCATATGTTGCAGCTATATTCTTATATGTCATATTCAATTATTAACTAAAATATTTGTCTTTGAATATTGCAACAGTATATTATACACAGAATCTAATTATTGAAATGTCTTACAGATTTTATAATAAGAATTAATTGTCTGCATAATGAGAAAATATATCAGCACATTGTATGTATTTATTTTGCCATCTGAGTTTTCTGAGCAATTTAATTCTAATCTCATAAAATGTCAAATTACTTTATTACCCTTCAAATAAAAATGTAAAATTGCAATCCATTCTTTTAAAAATATCCTCCTAGTTACTATTTGCTTCTTTCAGGTACTTTGAAAATAATTGTTACTTTTTCAGAAAATTAGATATTATATTTTGCATAAATTATTTACACCTTTTGTTGTAACATCTTTAATGATCATTCTAACAATTCTATTAGATTTCTGACAAAATGAATATTTGCATCACTTTCTATGAAGATGGCTTATTAATCTTGTTACCACTTTTATGATGAATATCTTTAATTGTTCAGGGTGGTTCTTATAGAAACCCATTGTTTTAGGTGACTTTATAGCAAATAAATTATAGATCAACTCATGGATCAATAATCCTGGACTGATATTTCTAAATATAATAAAAATATGATTGGGAAATTGTAGGAAACATTTAAGTTATGTCTCTTCTCTATTTATTTGTATAAGTAAATAATACATATAGGACTGGTAATAAGTTGCAGAACAATGCCTTTGCCTTGCATGTGCTTAACCCAGATTCAATCCCTTTATTAAATAAAGTCCCATAAGTTCTGCCAGAAGTAATCCCTGAATATAGATCTATGAGTTAGACCTGAGCACAGAGGTATGTATCTAATATTAAACAAAAATAACATTTAGTTAAAATTTTTCATTAAGTCCAGAGCTTTTATAGAATCTAAGCAAGATACACAGATTGACTTAGTAACAGACATGAAAAACTGTTTTCAATGTTAATTATTCTCATTTAGTTCAGTCGAAAGTGCAAAAAAGTAAATTAACACTTAGATATTTTAATTTATGCATCAACTAAAATCACAAATATATTTTATTTTTTCTACTAAGAGGTTTCTTTAGGTAGACTAAAACTTAAATATATTAGCTTATCATTAGCAACCATACTATAATGATATGCTTTGATTTCTGGAATGATATTTATGATCAAGGAAAAGTGGTTTGAATTCCAGAGATTGATAATATTAGACTATAATATATTAGAATTTAATCTACAATCTCATGAAAATATCTGATTTTGAGAAAATGTCTAAATAAATACTTTTAGACCAATGTTATATATACTACTCTTGTGATAAATGTAGCATCAATGCCATGTATCATTAATCAATGATTTTGAAAACTTATGATATTTTATTCTAATGTTAAGGATTTATATTTTAAATATCTACTAAATTTCTAAAATAAAACTTCATTTAATTTAAATTTTATTTTAGTTGAGAAAATAATGAAAAAATTATGTAATAAATTAAAATTTTAATAAATTAATTCAATTTATTCATTGAATGACTCAATGGACAATTTGGAAAAACTTGGATTATAGAAAAATGTATATTGTAATGAAAATTCTAAATTACTAAACTAGATTCTGATATTTGCTCTTGCATGGTTGTAACTGTTCTTTCAATTTTGCAAAGTCTATTTAAGTCATTGCAGAACAAAAATGACAGCAAAGAGAGAATATGATGACAAAATTTGATGAAAATGCTACTTGGGAACTGCTTATAAACTGCAACTGCAATTCCACCTGTTCTATGAGAAAGTTGTTTATAGTTAAGGTTTTTAGAGCAAGAATATTCAGCTCCAAGTTCATCTATAAAGACATAATTTTCTTGGCATACAGGCAACATGTTAATCTGGAATACAATAATCATGAATCACAATTAAAATTATCAAAGATTGCACATAAACTAAGTTATTTCAGACATATTGTACTAGAGAAACAGTTTAATATCCTGGTAGAGACAAAATTTTTATTGCTTTAGTAAGAGTTCAATTTAGGGTAAATAAGTTGCATACATTTTTAGAAAATATCTTAAATAAGTGTCCTGGAGAGTATATAATCTCAAAGAAAATAGTAGTACAAGAAATTAAACTCTAGAGAATAAAAGTATATTTATAACATGCTCCTTAGATATTTGAACAACTTTGTAATTTAGTGTGATTCAATTACATTTTATTAATAAAATATTTATAAAACAAACTGTAAAACTGTGTGATCTTTAAAATTAAATTTACTACATGTTATAATTGAGGGAGGAGCCATGGGACAATAGAGAAGTGAAACTAATTCACTGGGGAGAATTTGATGCTAGAATATTTTATGTATGAAAGCCTACCAATAACAGTTTTTAAATTATGGTACTTAAATAACATCATAAAATAAAATAATGGAACAAAAGTTCTAAAAGCAATAAACAATAGTGTTGATGTGGAAAGAACTACCAAAATTCCTTAAAATATAATAGCATTCCCATTGACCCCCCAAATTCCACTACATTACATCTATCTGCAAGATACAAAAATATTAATTTGAAAATATATGCTTATATTATATTCATTGTATCTTCATACTATAGCTAAGGTATGGAGACAGTACAAATTTACAACTACAGATGCATGATTCCAGGAGGTATGCTATAATTCAATAATGCAATTAAATACTTGACATCTATAGGAGAAGATTGAAATAATAATTTTCTGCAATATTCCTGGAATTAGAGGGTATCATGTTCAGTGAAAAAAAGTCATAAAAAGGTGTCAATCCAAATATTTCACTTATTTTTAGAACATTGAAAAGTCCTACTAATAGAACAAAAAAGTATTGAATAATGATAAGTGGACGAATTGTGAAACAGTATGGAGGAGAAGGGCAAAAACATAAGAATAGAAGAGAGCCGCAAAACAGTGAAAAAGAATCATGAAAACTTTGATTATCCTAAACTCTGATAAATACAAAAATAAGTAAAGTACAAAATGTTAATACAAAATTGGGACATACTGAAGTAGTCTTCTTTCTACTTAGTTTCATTACATTTCACGTATGAATGAGGTCATCCAACAAGTGCCTTACCTTCATTTTATACTCACCTCATTTAACTTAGCATTTCCCAGCTTCAACTAAGTTAAAGTGAAGTGTTAGATTTTATCTTTTCAATTGCCAACACTCTATTGTATACTGTATATATTGCACAATTTCTTAAAACAAGATATGTTTAAGTTTTTTTTTTTAAATTTAGTTCAATTTGCTCATTTTTACTATTGTTTCATTTGCCAATGGGGTAATTTCCTTGAATTATTTTATGGAGTCAGTTCTAAGACTAAAGATGCAAATCTATTTTAACTTGACTAACATCAATGCTATGTATAAGACTCTAGTTAATTTTTATACATGAAGTCGGCTTTCCCAGACAATTTTCTGTGAGAATTTCCTTATTCCACATAATATATTTGCCCTTTAGTAAAAGATATAGTTAATATGAGGATTCACTTATGAACCTCAGTTCTATTCCATTGAACTAAGATCCTATATTTGATATTAGTGTCACAAAATTTTTAATTACCATTGCTTTATAGTAGAGTTTAAAATCAGGGAATGTGTTTCCTCCACTCTTCTATCTCAGAAAATTTTTATTATTTTTCTTTTTTATTTTATAATTTCATAAAATATTTAGAATATCTGTTTTGTGTTTTTAAAAAATGGAGTGGGAATTTCAATGGGCTTTAGATAAATATATGTGGTGCTTTCTAGTAATACCTGTTGCTTTGTTACATTTTTTTTTGTTTTGTTTTGTTTTGTTTTGTTTTTGGGCCACACCCAGTGATGCTCAGGGGTTACTCCTGGCTATTCGCTCAGAAGTCGCTCCTGGCAGGCATGGGGGATCATATGGGGAACCGGGGGATCGAACCGCAGTCTGTCCTAGGTTAGCACAAGGCAAGGCAGGCACCTTACCTCCAGCGCCACCGCCCGGCCCCTGCTTTGTTACATTTTATATTGACACATTAAAATGAGAAAGGTTGACAGATTCAAACAAGTTCTATCTAATAGAAATAGTAACACAAAATTTTTTATACTGTAGTGAAACCCGTTCTTATGTCACCCTGACCCTGACAACCAGGCAACAGCAACAGTCTACTTTAAGGGCAAGATCTCTGCAATGCTAACTAATTATGAGATGGAACCAGAAGACACTACACACCACCCGATCTTCGGCATAGGACCTATAAAGAAACCAGGATCTATAACTAGTTACCTGACAGCAGCAACTGTGATGGTAAAAAGCTGACCACCGAGAATGATTATGGGGTTGGACAACCTAGTATGCCTGGAACCTTGAGTTAACCTCATGCCAAAATACTTCGGGGATAAATCTTCCTAATTTTTAGGCCAAAGTTCTTTCCAATTTCTTCCATATTTAGTGTGCCTATGCAAATGACACCTGCCGCGTGCGCACGCACACACACACACACACACACACACACACACACACACACACACACACACATTTTTTAGCGTATCTCCAATCTTAAAAAAAAAACGAGGAACTTACTAAACCGTCGGCTATTGTAGTAACGACGCTATTTGTGATACAACAATTTTCACAAATATAACTGATAATGAACTCTCTCCTATTCTTTTTCCATCCCCTTTTTTAGATTTTCTATTTTCTTTCTATTTTTTGATAACTTCTATTTTTGTTATCCTGAAACTAATGTATTATGATCCGTTATGTTAACTATGTGATACATTTTCTTTTAATAAAGATAAAGAAATAATATGTAGTGCATTTGGCAAAATGATCATTTTAACCACATTAATCCAATTTATGAAGGAGGGAAACATTTCCACTTCTTGATATCATGTTATAGTCCACTGACAATTTCAGTAAATTTTATCTCATAATAATCAGATTAAAAGAGAAGTAAATTAATCATATTAAGTAGTTAAAATGTATTGTATCACTTATATTCAATCAATATTACTAATAAGCCTAAAGAACAAATTAACTTGTGTGCTGTATGTATGAGATAAATTCAAACAAAAAATTCGTTATTTAACATTTATTAATTTGAATGAACGTACTTTCTTTTATAAAATAGACTGCAATAAATTATTGTGGGATTATTATATTTCATTCTATAATTATAGTGTGTGACAAGTTGCTAAGGTACAAAAATACTTCCTACAGGGATACGATAGAATATAAATAAGAATATATTGCAAATCACATTAACTTGACAAAATAATACACAAGTTAACTGTGTTTATTCACAGTAACTTTAAAAAATTTTGGGTAGATATTTTTAAGCCATAATTTTTCTTATTTAAAGACCAAAATGTACATTATTGTTTATATCGTATTTGTTTTTTTTTTTCTACTTCATGTTCTAACACCAATACCACCACTATGTAAAATTTCTTACGCTATTGTCTCCGAATTCCCACTCATTTCCCAACCTACTCACTAGCAAATACAAAATAATATAGACCATATTGCTGTATACAGGTTAGTGGTAATAAATTTTTTTTAAAAAGAAAATTTGTGAAAATTATTATGTTTTCCTAGGTAGGAGATCATTAAGTCATTCACAGAAGTTTTACTAAGCTATGTTTCTAAATGATATTTCTGATATTTGCTTTGTTATTGAACATTAGGTGCCTGAGAATCCACTCTGACATCTAAATTGTTGTATTACTTCTGGGATGGCAGTATTGAAAAGGAGTTATTGTGCAGTCAAACATGAGCTGTGCGGTGCAGGAATTCGAAGTTCTGTTATAGATAATATGGTTTCTGTGTGTGTCATTTTTACCCAACAAACCTTCTAGAAGTAGGCCTTCTAAATGTAATAAAACGCAAGGAAAAGGGTGACAGCATTCAAATGCTGGCGTCCTTAGATTTGGTCAACTTGGCATCTATGAAGAAATCTGTAATTAATTGGTGAAACTGGGCCATTGTTAGCGGCAATTGCAGAAGGATGATGTAGCTGGCAAGTTCTCTGGAGAGTGGGGCTGGACCTACCTCCCCTTCTGAGATAGTTCCAGTTTTCAGCTATCAGGCTTATGTGCCCATGATTTTTTATGACTTGATTCACATCTCATTTGAGAACATAGTGTGTTTATGGAGCTGGCCAAATGCAGGCATTGTGTTAAATATTTTCAATTAAAAAATAAAAGAACAGTATTTTTTTCATGTAGTTGTGTAATTTTTCACATTCAAATTTAATTTTTTATCCCTGTGCTTCTATAAAAGTACATAAATATAACGAAACAATACTTTGCTTGATATTCAATACAAGTCTTTTAAAGGTACATTTCATGGAAAAATGATTTTCAAGTTATTTCTTTAAATTATGAATTATTCATAAAATATTTATAGAAAAGCTAGAGAAAATTTCACTGACATTATATCCAGATAAGTAATCACGCCATATTTCTCTGATAAATAATAGACAGAGTGATAAATTCTGCATCATCTATATAAATCACTTGCATATTATTCTTTAAATACAATGCTAATAATAATCCTGCTAGCTATCAAATTTTTCTTAGGAATAGCTTATATTTTCATGTATTTATTTAATAAAATAATTATTGTTTTTATAGTTATAATTTTAACATTCTGTTTTCCATCAATTAATGTTTATTATTTCAATTTAAACTGATTATACAAGAATATGGCATTTTAATAAAGCACATACTTTGATTTTCAAAGTGATAAGTATTTTTATTACTTATTAATGAACTATATATTCTGTCAGCAATATATTTTTATGTCTTATGTCAACAATATATAACTTTACTTTTGAATCATATTTATTGTAAAATAAATAGTATGTAGTCTAGAATAAATGTTTTGTATTTAAACCAGATTAAAACCTAAATTAAAATGCTGTTAGGGAAATTACACTAACAACTAGCATGACAATGTTAAGGAATAAGAGAAACAGAATACCTGTCGCAAATACAGGTAGGGACAGGTGAGGAGGGGGGCATTGGTGGTGTGAATGCTGCAGTGGTGAAGCGGGGGTGTATTCTGTTTATGACTGAAACCCAACTACAAACATGATTGTAATCATGGTGCTTAAATAAAGATTTATTGAAAAAGAAACCAAAGTGTTCTCATGTACATATATAGCAGGTTTATTTTAATTATTTGTCATTTTATTTATATAATTTAGTATTTTAACAGCACTAGAAATATATTTATTGATAGAATGTCTATGCATCAAAATGGTACCTTTTCATGAAAATGAAAAATTGTGTGACCAATTTGTGTTTTTAGGCTTTTTATATAACTGTCCTCCTTATAAAATTAGAATAAAATGAGCCAAATTAATTGTTAGTATATTTGTATATATGGAATGGAGAGATAAAAATAGAAGGCAGCTTATCTGGATATAGCTCCTTGTCTCCAAATGCTTGTCCCCAGAGTCCCACTAGAAGTGATTCCTAAGTTCAGTCAGGAATAAACTTTGAGTAAATTTAGAAAAATATTAGAAGAAGAAACAAACATTTGGTAGATATACAGATCTTATTTTAGTAACCTAAGATATATTTCTTGGTTTCCTATGATTAACTTAAATAATAGAACACTTAATCCTTGTGTTTCAGCAATGTATCTCTCTCTCTCTTTTTTTTTTATTTGAACCTATGATTTACAAAGTTATCCTTAGTTAAAATTTAGACACACACTGTTTCAGGGCCAATTTATTCACAAGTGTTAATTTTCCTTCACCAATATCACTACAGAAATTATAACATTATAATTTATAACATTATAACAATATTACAGGTGCCTTGTTAAATACTATCCTTATTTAAACTCCTTTATTACAAACATGATTGTGGTTAGATTTCAGTAATGTAAAGAACACTTCTTTTTATTTATTTATTTATTTATTTATTTATTATTATTTTCTTTGTTTTTTGGGACCACATCCATTTGACGCTCAGGGGCTACTACTGACTAAGCGATCAGATATCGCCCCTGGCTTGGGGGGACCATATGGGATAAAGGGGGATCAAATTGTGGTCCTTCCTTGACTAGCACATGCAAGGCAGACATCTTATCTCTAGCGCCACCTCTTTGACCCAGTAAAGAACATTTCTATTTAAGTTTTGTTGTTAAAATATGGGCCTCAGGATTTCACTGTTGTTGACTCTGGCTTGGATATTTAGTTCTGTCCTTTCTTAACACCACTAATGAACTTCAACTTCTTAGCCCTTGTCTCCCACCATTTGATGTGTCTTTCTCCTCCCCTACCCAATTTCTTTTATTTTTTTCACTTATTCTGAAGCCTAAAGTGTTCTTGAAAACCCATTTAAAATATTGCATTTCTTCATGCATTTACTCTAAATACCATATATAAATTATATCTAATATTAATCCTTCTTCTGGTTTACTTTATTTAGAGTAATATCTTCCAATTCTATCCATGTTGCAGCAAATTGCATCATGGCATAGTTCCTTACAGCTATGCAGTATTCTATTGCAAATATATACCACATCTTCCACCAGCAGTGGATGAGAATTCCTTTTTCACCACATCCCTGCCTACATAATTTTTTCCAATATTTTTGATGTGTATCATATCTTTTTGTGATTCATTTTTAGAAACATATGTCAAAAGTGTCAATAGAATAATAAAATAGACATAAGAATATTCATATGTGCACTGTACTATGAATATTGTAGTAGTAAATAGCTTGTTCACTATTTTTTTCTTTATGAGAACAAGGATGCAAAGAAAGAGGACAGGGTAAAGATACAGTGGAAGAACAATCACCCATAAGCAGAATATCCCAGCCAAAGAACATTAAGAAAAACAAAACAGAACCCATGTACAATTACTTTGTCCCTCAAATTCCCATGTTGTAGTACATACTATTTCTTAGCAGCACACAATATAATCTAAAGACATAAGACTTGCGTAACTCCTTAAACATTGAAGGCAACGTACAATTTTATATTTCCATGCACATGCATATTAGTTTAAGTTAACCTCAAAAGTTTCAGTGGGTTGTTTCCTTAAGGATTAGTCAAGGGAACATAGTAAAAAACGGTGTTAGAGTGGCATTTGTTTGCATAGGCCCACCAAAATATAAGGGACATGGAAAGAAAAACCTTGGCCTAAATAAAAGGAGACACTACCACTGAAGTTTCCTGGTACAAGTCCAAGTTTAGGCTCCAGGCAAACTAGTTTGTCCAATCTAAGTCATCGTCTGTAGTGGCAATACACCTCCATTCCTCATATAGTCTCTGTTGTTGGTTTCATGCTTCTGTATTAAAGATCCTCGAATCTACATATTCCATATTGCAGTCAGGATGGTGCAGAGCATCCTCTCATTTCACCTCACACTTAATGGGTAATAGAGAGAACTATGTCCTGTAGAGCAGGTCATTGTTGTGGTCAAGTCTTCTCAGTGTTAACAGAAGTCTTTTTTCAGGAGGTCGATGTCAGAGCCTTGGTAGTGTCTTCCCTAGTAGAGGATTACTTCCAGATGTTGCTATAATAACCTTGGATGTTTCGTAGATAGCTTGCCTGGTTCTGGCATGAATGGAGGATACCCATTCTCCTAAGGCCTGTGCCAGACCATTATATCAATGTTCAGGGTGTAAGGTCCCATTGCACTGAGATTTATGTGTTCCTATCTCTATTAGATAAGAACTTATCTGTACGTATAGTATTTTCTCATTTTAATGTGTCTTTGCAAACAAGAATCAATGCTACGTAGAGTTATTGGCACATCTGGAGGCCATAGGAACAAGACCAACAATCCCCTTGACATAGTTCAATCATAAGCATTAAACTGAGGGACACTTCCACCAAACTCCTTATTGAACAGCTCACAAAGAAAAGACAAGATAAAAAGTGAATAGAAATGTCATGGTATAAGAATATATATAGAGAGAGTTATAGTTGTTAAAGAAAATACACATAAAATATTCAAAAGACATATGTGTTCATTTAATGTCCTTTGAAATAGTTGTGGGGTTGTTAGATCCACTGTACGACTTTGGTTTGTGATTAGAACTGTGTAGTACTGAAGTTAAGAAGGGTAAATGTGGGGTACTGATGGTTGGGAGGAGTATATGGGACATATAGACTGGTATGAAATTGCCAGTGACTTGCCTGAGTATAGCTGAGCAGCTATCTGCCACCCCCAGTTAAGCTCCTACAAGTGTAAAAAGGCCTCTGGCACATACGTAGGTCTGCCTCCTAAGCTTCTCTCTGAAGCCGGCTTGGAAGTGGGAAAAACCCAGGGTGCCCCATAAGCTCCTCCCTGGAACCCACCTAGAGCTCTGGAGGAAAGAGGAAGAGGGTGCAGGGTGATCCAGGTCCTGCACCCCAACCCTAGGCCTGTCTAAGAGGCCTCTGACACATACAGAGGTCTGCCAAAGGCCAATGCCCGTGCTGGCCTTGTTCACTCTATTTAACAATAGATGAAAATTAGTGAGTTTTTCCAATTTCTCAGGTGAAGTGAATTGTCATAAATAGTTATTATTTTGACATAATTAACAGTTATTTTTGTTTTTCTAAAAGCATTATTTTATTCACATACACTAAATTGAAATATTGTATATACAACAATTTTATTATAATTTTAGGTAAAAATAGGTTAAAAGAATAATCCCTTTATACAGGAATATTAAAGAAATCAAGTTCTAAGGCTGAGTCTTCTAATTTTCAAGAATGATATAATGCAGGCAGGAATATTGCAACAATTAAATCTAATATTGACAGGTTATCACAAAATGCAAATAGAATGATATTAAGTCAGATTCCACACCAATTTTTTTGGGGGGGATTTCAAATATCTCCAATGTTTAAATTAAAAGTGATGAAGATGACTGCAATGTTAGAAGCTGATATGAAACATAATATAAGAAAAAGAGATCTAACACATACTTTATTTTAAAGTAGTCACCTTATATTTTTGGGTGTTGGGGCTACACCAGATAATGGTCAGAGTCAAATTCTGGCCCTGTGCTCTACAGTTACTCTTAGCTGAGTTTACAGCAACAGCAGGTATGAGGGAATATAGTTCATGAGGTTAATTGAGTTTTGACCACATGCAAGAAAAGTATATTATTCCTGTACTAGTCCCTAGATAAAAATTAATTTTTATAATTGTGAAAATTACACATATATAAAAGAAAATTTAGAATATTTAAGTCATTTAAAATGTTATTTTTGTGTAGGAGATTATATAAAGGGAAAGTGACTGTTGGGGTGAAAGTATGTGGTCTACAATAATCATTTTATGACAGTAGTTTGTTCATATTGCTTTGCAAGTCATGCCTTATAAACAAAATGCACTTTTAGAAAATTAGTTTAAACACATGGGCAGTCTAAAGAAGTAGACATGGAGAATTAAGTACATAAGTTAAAAGTAATGAAAACATTCCAAAACGAAGTTTATACACTGCAAGTGGTCGCAGCTATTTAGCAGCAAGGAAAATAGTCCCATTTTCAATATGTTTCAAGTCATTTAAAAAACAATCTTTATTTTATTTTCCCTTCTCTGTTTCTCTAGAGAATAATGATACAACTCCAACATTAGTTTAGGATGATGTGAAATATTTCAATCACCAATGACAACTAGACACGAAGAGTTTAGGACTTTCAGTATTATTTTACTTTGAATATATTTTTTGCTCATAATTAAGAAATGTTCGTTTTCTAAAGTATTTCCCCTGAAGGATTTGAAATAGAAGCATATCGCTGAGTTTTCTAATTTTCAAGTGTGCTAATGACTATTGATATAGTACCAGACTATCTCTCTATTATTTGAGTCACTCTTTCCAAACTTTCACAGTTTCTTACAAAATCTCTTACTCTCTTTCTCTCACAAAAACAATTCTTAAAATGTATAACAAAAGAGTTGAGGAATATTTTTATCATTTAATTCTTATATTTAAGTGTAAAAATTCTTTTAAGACAAATAATTAGTATCTCACAAGTGGATATTAGTTTCTGCCATTGAAAAATTTTGCAAAAATAAAACACAACAACAGGAACCCCCCCCAAAAATAAAGAATTTCCTGAGTCTTCCATTTTCCTGTATTGGCCTGAATAAATTGAAATAATACAACCATCATAACCATCTTTAATTTTTCTAATAAAAGTTTAATTACAAAATATTCTAATATATATAATATATATCCACCTTCATTAGAACATGAACATGATAATTTGTTGGTTTTAGGGTCTCACCCAATGGTACACAGGGGTTAATCTTGGCTCTGTGTCAGAAATTTCTCCTTGCATGCTCAGGAGACCATATTGGAGGCCAAGACTCAAACTCGGATCAGCATCATGCAAGCATATACCTGACCCTATTTCTGTACTATTTCTATAGCCTTATCTTGATCAATTTTAAACTATTTTTTCTTGATGTATAATAGAGGTATATATGGTTTTCCATTTTATTTAATTTATTTAAGAAAACTGAATTTAGGCTGTAGAAATAAATAATGCATAAGTTAAAAAATGTTTTTGCATTAAAGTCAATGCTATTTTTATTGACAGCAGTGCATGTTTATCACTGCACATATTTGTGGGAGACCCTTGAACACAGAGTTAGGAATAAGCTCTAATAACCACCAGTTGTGGACTCAGAATTGAAAAAGAAAAATAAATCTATAACCTAATGATATTTTTAGAGGAAGCAGTAGCAGGTAACTTAATTGTTTCTGGAAGCTGCAGCATCTAGGCTTGTGTCTGGAATATTGCAATATATTGGAAAGTAAAAGAACAGATTTAATTTAAAAAATCATAAAGTAGGTAAAATTGCATCCTTAATAAGATATAAAAAAATACATGTGATCATCTTTCTGATTATGCTCATGGTGCATGGATGAAAACTAAAATAAGGCCATAAAATACTAATAGGATAATAAAAAATTTAACTAATATTAAGTAGAAGTTAATCACGAATGTAAGTAATATTTCTTGTAGCATATAATGTCTATAACTATTGAAATTCATTTTTATAAATGTTTTCTGATTTACTTACACTATTTTAAAGATATACCATTATTGTCTAAGGTACAGAAAAATAAAATACAAAACTTTAAGTATTTCAATTAACTGAACTCAGAAATTGAGACAAAGTTGTAATGTCCCATTTTGGTTTTCCAGCCATAAATTATATTTAAATATGATCATAGTGAGTGAAAAAGTCAATGATCCATTTATTCCAATAAATGGCTAGATATTGTTTTCAAACTTTATTTTTAATTACCAACTGAATACTCTACGAAAGTGTAGTGTTCTTAGTCAGAATATTGTCTATAACAAACTTTCACTAGTAACACAGATCCATTCACATTCTCACTACTGCTTAGATATATAATGGAAATTTTATAAAGATTATCCAAATAAATCGCTTTCAAGAAGTGCCAATTTGTGGTGTTTTATCCTGATTAAGGTGTCTACAAAAAAGCACAAAGGTGTAGGCAAACCACTGTTTTCCTAACAAGCTGCTGACAGCATCATGGCAGGGAAGTTGTAACCAGAGGGCAAGAAGAAAGTGGTATGCAAGAAGAGACAACAATAGGTGGTACACTAATTCAACTGTGAAATGGATTTGTTGAATTATCTTCAGAGTTCTCTCCAACTTTATTTTGTGAACCAACGTGAGATTATTGAATAAAAATTAATGGTGCTCTCATGAAGCTGAGAAGCAGAAAACCAGAAACAGTATGTATGCAAAGTATTTTCAAAACTCAGGGCTAAAGGGCACTCATAGAGCAAACAGGGTATACAAACTAAAATAATTCAGTCACAGTAGAGTTAAGAACTTGCATATAAGGATCCTCAGAGTCAAAGTTACATTTTTGGAGTGCATTTTCATAAATAATCTGTACATAAAATTGTAGATTCTACACTGTTTGGGGTGACATAGGTGTCCTCCCAAGTATGTCAGTGAAACATGTTTCTCTCTGTTTCGAAGACAAACAACTGAAAGTTCAATGCAAGGCTTCATATTCTGGTACACCTTGGGCTTTGCAGAGCAATAGAACACAAAACCACACAGAAATAGAGAGTGGTCATGTGGTTCAGTGGTCTAAATGGAGATCCATTTCTCCTATAATAGCTCCTTGATCCTTACAAAAATATTTTTATATTAATTTTGTGAGATTTACTTAATGATGATATTTAGGCTGTAATGCTATTCCAATTTTATGACCAGGTAAACTTGATTATGCAAAAATACAATTTTTGTGAAATATTGACATAATTCTACATTGCCTTAAATCCTAGATTGTTGCTCAAAATAATCTATTTTGTTTTTCTTTGTTATTAATATTTTAATATGAAAATTATACATTTTTGAATTTGCATATATTTAGGAGTGACTACCCAGTTCTTTTTTATGAGGAGTACTAATACAACATAGTTAAGTCCATATTTCTAGATTTCACCCAGTTCAAATCCAGCATATAAATATGACATTCTCAATAAAGACTAGATTCTAAAAAGAAGTTTCAAAGTTTCCTTATTTTATTTTCAGGCTCATTTTCTTGCTACGGTAGAGCTCATGATGAATTTATTCTCTGGAGCTAATAGGAGAGAAAAATCTGTTTCTTTAAACATCTGACTAGACATTCTAAAAGGACTTATCTGTTGGTTAATTGTAATAATTCATTTTCATTATTGTCACTTTCATTAACATAGTATCAACAATTTTTACATTATTGTGTTTGATAAGCTTTTAAATTTGTAAATATATAGATATAGACAGTTTATAAGGAATAACATTGTATAAGAATGCTGGCATTTGGTGTCATTAAACCTCATCCTTTCTATAACTACCAAGAAATCAGACTGATAAATCAATATGAAGGACATTGATCTCCATAAGCTTTTTTACAAGAGTTAAGTTTATCTTTGTAAATAAAACTAGAAGTAACTTTAAAACAGATTCTAAATTAAGGGTGAAGGCATTATCTCAGAATTAGAGTACTAGTTTTGAAATTTTGACTCAATGCCTGAAAAATATAAAAAACAACAACAACAAAGGAAGTCTAGCTGAGACAGAAATTCAAAAATGACATCACTGAAAACTTCCAGACTGCAGAATAAAAATATTGGGACCAGAGCAAAAGCACAGGGCAGGAAAACCCATGTTTGTTCCCTGATATCCCAGTTTGCTGAGCCTGACAGGAGTAATTTTGCAGAGCCAGAAATAATCCCTCAACACACAAGGTGTGGCATAAAAACAAAAACAGCCAAGGAAGTATCATACCATATTTAAGAAAACAAATAAAAATGTCACTACACGTAATCTATAAATCAAAAAGCTCATATTTCTCATTTCATCCCAATACTTATGTATGTTTACTGTATTTTACTTATATACAAGCAGATAATACAGAATATACATTTTTAAAGAAGCACAGCATTAAATATCTTTTAAATAGTTTTTAAATAATTTCATTTGGAACTGATAACAATGAAAGCTGTGCTTCTATGTGATGTTTCTTATATCTTAATAGTTTATTTTAATTCATTGCAAACATATTCATTAATATCAAAAAGGAACCCACTTTGCTTACAAAACAACTAACAATCAAATAACAAAATATGGTGCCTATTTCAGTTAGGTTGGTCTGATAATGTTGGAGAACTTTGAATTCTCTTTAAAAAAGTGAATGCACAGATGGTGAAATATGAAATATGAAGAACTACACAAGGTCATATGGGCTAACAAATGTCCTGCTGCTTTAATGTGAAGTATAATGTGCTTTAATGGGAGTATATATGGGGGACTTTTGCCAGTCACAGATTTTTTCTATGATGAAAATAATGCTCACATTTGTTTCTATGCAAAATACAACATATCTTTCTAGTTAACAGAAGCTTTATCAGCGTACATTGATTTACAAAAGAATTTGCAGGGCTCTAGGTGGTATGCAGACTCAATGAATAGATGCACTTCAAGAACCCAGAGGAAAAAACGATGGTGAATTTTAACATCTCGAAGCAGTTCTTGTCTGTGTAGGCTCTGGATGTCAATTCTGATGTAGATTAGGGGTTTTTCAAGGAGCAGGGTTTTCCTATCAAACTTCTTTTTTCTAAGGGAACACATTTTTGTTTTAGGGGAAAATAAAAGAAACAAACTTATCTGAAATAGATGCAAATCTATGCTTGGTAAAAGTTTTTTCAACAGCCCAATGTTACTTCCTGGCCAAACTTTTGGATCTTAATTATGAGATAGAATCAGTTAGCAAGTTTCTAAAAGACATTTAGAGATGTCCTAAATAAATCATTCCTTTTTGTTTAAATTTATAGGGCATTTAAAATATAACGAGGAATAAAGTTGTTTTTAGTGTATATTTTGGTAAAGAGAAATTTAATCAAGGCTATATTTGTCTGTATAAATCCTAATATTTGTGAATAAATGCTCAAATATATACACAATACAGCAGAGGGAAGATTCATATTTAGATTCCTATTCATATTTAGATTCATATTTATATTTAGATTCAGAATTAGATTTATATTTAAGCATGGGAAATATCACCCTCACTATCAGAAGTCTTGGTCAGCCATTTACACCGAGGAAAGGCTTTTCAGTGTTTTTTTCCTAATAGGATTTATTAGATTGTGGCAGTGATAGGCCCCTCAATCTGATCCTCATCCAACTCCACAGAGTGTGGTATAGTATGTACTCCTCACAGCTTGCTCCCTGATTGCCTCCATGCTGCCAGGACTCTCCTTTGCCACTGGGAAGTATGTTTTTGGTCTAAAGAATTAAAAACCACTGGACAGAGGCCAATCTAGTCCTGCCTCCAAATTTCCAACATCTTCTCATATTTTTCCTGGTGAGATAAGTATTTTGAAGAGGTCAATTCTAAAGTAGAACGAACCATAGGAGGCTGCATAGTGAACCTTAGATAGCAAAGGTCAGAATCAGTGGTCCTAGAACTTTTAGATAGGGGGCCAGTCACCGTCTCTCAGACCATTGGAGGACCGGACTATAGTAAAAAGAAAAACTATGAACAAATTCCTATGCGCAGTGCATAATCTTATTTTGACGTGAAGAAACAAAACGAGAACAAATACAAAACGTGGCCTGCTGGCCATATTTTGAGGACCACTGGATATTCACTTCTAGGCATACTTCATGACTTGCTTGTCCAGTTTCTTGGAAGTAGCAAAGGTATTTTCTGGTTTCTTCTGATGGCTGGCAATCTATAAAAGTTGTTGAAACCTGAGACTCATCCTTGCTTCTTGGTTTAATCAATCATATTTTAAGGTGTGGTGAAGAAGTTGCTGAGGTAGCATCATGTAGAGAATTTTCTTTTAGGCCTTTTCAGATCTTGAAATTTCATCCTTTATTGTAGCTAACAATGTTGCCAGGAGCACCTTCTTGTAATTATATTATTCAGGAATTTTTGGAAGGACACATGATGCTTGCTGAATTATATGGATATAGATGTCATTGATAGGTAGAGACACCAATTCTTAATGAAGAGGAGTTGAAACGCAAGTGCAGAACCACATAAGCTGACTTTTGAAACTTCTTGTCATCGAAGTATTGCATTTGAACTGAGCCATATATTACTCAATGAATGGATGTCTGTGTAATATGATAAACTATGACCGCTAATATGCCATGGACCACATATAGGCTGCTTACTTATAAGTGTGGCATCTGGGAGTGAAAGAAAGCTTAGTGATAGTAGAAGCTGCTTGATATTGCATAGCTTTTCTCAGAATTTGGGAAAATTGTGACTTTTATAGTTCTGCATTGAATTACTTATGTATTCTTGTAATGATGTTTGAAAATTGCACCCACAGGCTCAATGGGACTCTAATCTCAATGTCCATAGCAGTCACATTCTCCTTCTTTGGAGAGGCAGCAAACTATCTTAGTGACTCTATTTTCCTCAAAAACATCTATTTTTATTAGAAACATCTCTTTTACTATATTGACATTGTGTTTTCAACTTTTCAAAATGTGTTTTAAATTGTAGTTAGAACTGACCATAAAATGATCTTAGAAATGTTTCATGTATATTTACCCAAGTTAATATAGTCCTTTTGGTTTTTAGAAATAGTTTTAAAAAGTTATTGAAAATATATAGAAAATATATAGATATATCTAGAAAAATTATAGAAAACATAAAAATATTTTCTACTCATATTTTGAGGATGCAACTAAATTATTGACATATTTCTCATACTATTTGATATTTATATTTTTGTTAAATAGGTATATATTACATATTTTTATTTTTTAATTCTCTTTTCATATGCTAAATATAGCATATCAATGTATTTTATAGTAGTTTAATAGTCTAATATGCTAACCTTATACTTGATGGGTTTGTTTTGCATGCCGTAATCTAGGTCATGAATAAAAATATTAAGTAGAACTGGACCAGGTCTCTGCAGAGCGTATCTTATTATGTCTTCCATTTTCACCTTGAACTATTGATAATGAGTTTTTAGAAGTTACCTATATACTTATTCAGCAATTCATTTTAAATATAATAGTTCATTTTAATAGCTTAAGTTTTCTTGTTTATTGATGAACTTATCATGTGGACAAGATAAAAGTTTGACTGATATAAAATAGATAGCATATTATTTTTCTAAAATCTATATCTTACTGATTGTCAGTGATTTATAAAAATCTTTATCTACTGGATATTTTAGTGATTCTAATAATCAATGTCTAAATTTAATACAACAAAGATCTGTAAAGTAATTGTATACACATAAATTTATGTGATTATATACAAAGATGAACTTTTATAAATAATCTTGTTCCTGTTCATTATTCCCTATTTTATTTCTTTTACTTTCACTTTTAATCCTATTTCTCTGTTTCTCTTCTCTCTTTAGTTTTCTTTATATTCTATAGGTCACCATATAAATTGCATTTGTTGGGATAAGGGAGAAGGTTGTGCCATATGCACTTTGTTTTATGCTCATGAATGGTTCCAACAGTTTTTCTACTGGTTATGTATTGTGCCACTGATTCAAATATGGATCACAGCATAAAATGCAAGCAACATTTATTCCATATAATCTCTTCATCATATCAGTATCTATTAAAGTCACCAGATAATATGTTATATTGAATAAGTTATGCTTCTTTGAGTATCAACTGTTATTTTGTCTATTTTTCTCAGTCTCTTTAAAGTTTCTAATATAAAACAAATTATTTTACAATTGACTTTATTTCTTTTTTTTGTTTGTTTGTTTGTTTTTTTTTTGGGGGGTCACACCCGGCAGTGCTCAGGGGTTACTCCTGGCTCCATGCTCAGAAATTGCCCCTGGCAGGCACGGGGGACCATATGGGGCACCGGGATTTGAACCGATGACCTTTTGCATGAAAGGCAAATGCCTTACCTCCATGCTATCTCCCGGGCCCCGACTTTATTTCTTTTATAAATTGATATATTTTATTGATTCTGTTAATATTTTTTCAAATACTCATTTTTTTGTATTTGATCAGAAAACACTTTCCTTTTTATACTAGTCTGAATTTGTTTAACTTTTATTATTATTAGTTATTATTATTATTATTATTAGTAGTAGTAGTAGTAGTAGTAGTAGCAGCAGCAGCAGCAGCAGCAGCAGCAGCAGTAGTAGTAGTAGTAGTAGTAGTAGTAGTAGTAGTAGTAGTAGTTCTGGGGTTATATAAGACATTGCTTAAAAATTAATTATTACTCTTTACTCAGTAATTAGGTTTGGTGGGACTCAGGGCACCATCTGTAGTTCCAGGATAAAACCTACTCAGAAAGTACCTTACCTATTCTACCATAGTTTTGGTACATTAACTTCTACTATTGCATAGTTATCATGACAGGCACAAAATATTTCAGATTATATATACTAACACAATACAATAATGTATATATATATTGAAATATTAACAGTTTTTTGAGCTATCTTATGGGGTGGAGAATAAAACACGTACCAGTGAGAAAATTACATAAAGCTGAAAAGAAAATAATGATAAATTATGTAAGATAATAAACTTTGCTTATCCTAAATAATTTCAGTTTCCAGACTATGTATTCATTCCTGAAAAAATAATCTACAGACGTAAGGAAAGAATTGCAAAATACAAATGATTAAATGGAAAAAAGTATAATTCTGTGGCTTACACTAAGTATTTTGCTATGCCAACAAACTTACCATTTTATATGCATAATTTGGCATCTACTATAAAAAGTTGAAGAATGAGCATACCAATTCTAGAAGCATAAAAAATTTAAAAAGAAATGAGTTATAAAATTAAATAATTTTATACCCATTTAATTAATTAAAGAATGATTCATTATTGTTAAATTGTTGCACATGATTAATTGGTTGATATAAGTGGTGTAATCTGTAAGTGAGGTAATGCATGGGATAAAATAAAATTTAAAATTGTCTCACTAGTATTGTATCATTTAAAGATTAAGTTATATTTTCATGAAACTATTTCTTCCTGGGCTACAGAAAGTATAGCTGGTAGGATGCCTCATTTAGGGCAACCTTGGTTTGATTTCTAGCATCACATATGGTTTCACCAGAAGTGATCACTGAGCACAGAGAAAAAATTAACCACTAAGCACCCCTGGTTGTAACCAAAAACTTCCAAAAGGAGCATTAGTTGCTCTAATTTTTTTCTTTCTTATGTCTTTATATTATAAATCAATTGATCTATTATACAGTGAAATTATATTTTTAGTTACTACCAAAGTTAATTTCCAATTGGTCATGTCCTTGTAAAATGTATTTTCTTATAATTTTATGAAAGTACACTAGCTAAAACATAACAATGAAAGTATGTAGTAACTAAAACTGAACACATTTACAAAAGAAGATTTGGTGGGTCTATGAGCCAAACTAAAAAATCTTATCAATGACTGGCATTAAATGATGCAAGCAATTTTGCACACTATATTCAGTGTGTAAACCCCAAGTTCCTTATGGTGAAGACACAAGCTTCGGTGTATTACCAGTTGATGCCCTAGCATAAACCAGTTCGGAATCTCAAGCAGAGCATGAATGTTAGCAATTAAAAAAAAAAAAACAACAACACTGGTGTTAGAAAACAAATATAATTTGCATGTGATAACATAGATTTCCCAATAGTTGTTGAAGAGGCCTCTTGCTCTACTTCATGCATATTACTACTTTATGCTTTGTCACCTTTATTTATACTGAGGTTCTATCTCTAGTTCCACAATTCTGTTTCATCAGATTGAATCTACTTTTCCAATACCACATGGTTTTGATTACAGCAGCTTTAGAGTAAAATTAAAAGAACAATATTGAATTTGTGCAATGTTTAGGCCAAGATCATCATTGAGGCCATTTTGATCCTTCTTATAAATGTTTCCATTTCTTCATGCCTTTTACAGATTTATTTTGTATGAGATTATAGGCATTTTTGTATGTATTTCACCTCTTTTTGTTACCTCATTGCAGGTATTTAATATTCTTCTTTTATTGAGGGGGGGTCACACCCGGCAGCGCTCAGGGGTTACTCCTGGCTCTGTGTTCAGAAGTTGCTCTTGGCAGGCTCAGGGGACCATATGGGATGCTGGGATTCAAACTGGGGTCCGTCCTCTGTTTGCCACGTGCAAGACAAATACCTTACTGCTGTGCTATCTCTCAGGCCCAAGTATTTGATATTCAATGGTAATCTTATAAATTTTTATTCTCTATTTTTTGCATATAGAGTTACCATTGTTCCGTGTACATTACTCTTGATGATTGCTAATTAATTGTACACTATAGGATCTATCTCTACCTCTATTGATATGATCCTAATGCCAAAATAATTTATTTATTAAAGACATTTACAACTACTTTGCATAGGATTCTTGCTAGGAAAATAATAAGACAGGACATATCTAAGAAAACATGACTTGCTTAACTCAAAACTAGACTCTATAGTACATATACCTAATGGAATCACACTTAATTAAAAAATTAGAAAGCATACAATTTGTTGCGATATAGATTGTTCTGGAAACCATCATGCTGAGTAAAGTTAGTTTGAAGGATAGTGATAGAGACAGAATTATCCCTATCATAAGTTGGCTACAAATATACAGTACAACATTAACAAGACCCCAAAGACAATAGGACTAAGAATTGGTTTTAATAGGAAGCTTCTAGAACATGGAGTGAAGGGTACACTGGGAAAATGACAGAACATATTAACGCTTGTGCAGTGGTGAACTGGTGAGATTCTTTATGTGTGGACAACCTAGCATGAATAGGCTTGTAAACCACGGTGCTTAAATTGTTTTGTTTTTATAAAATCTTTATTTAAATTAAAATTTAAAGTGGAAAAAATGTAAGTAGGAAAATTACTTTAGATATCTGCTTAGTCATACTGATTCTTCTATAATATATAGCTGATTATCTTCGTAGAAACAGAAATGTTTAGGGGCTGAGCTATAACACAGTGGTAGGGTGTTTGCCTCTCATGCATCTGATCCAGGATGGACAGTGATTCGAATCCTAGTGTCCCATATGGTCCCTCAAACCAGGAGAAATTTCTTAGTGCATAGCCAGGATAACCCCTAAGAGTTACCGGGTATGTCCCAAAAACAGAAACCAAACCAAACCAACCAAACAAAAACTCAGAAATGTTTATTTACTTTGACCCACTTTGTTTTATTGTCTTATTGTTTCTTTGAGCATTCTTGTGAACTCTGTTAGTGGTCTTCAATGTATATTATTTCATCTGCAAATAGAAATAATTCTTGTTTTTTTTTCCAATTTTGCTTCCTTTTATTTCCCTGTCATATCTGTTTCTGCTAAGACAGCAATGTTGAATCATAAAACATATAGTGGAATTGCCTTGTCTCTTATCTCAGTGAGAATCCTTTTCATTTTTAAAAATGTCTAATATGACAGTTGGATTTTTATATATTGCCATTACTATGGCTTTCTAGTAACCTTGATTTTAGTGTACAATTTTGATATGCTGTTAATTAGGTTTAGTAAGATATTTTTTATCATGTTATTCAATGAAACATGGTTAGAATTGAGAGATAACTTAAATTAGATGAAATAAGCCTGAGGAAAATCAAACAGGGTGATATAGTCTATATGACAAAGAATTGCCGTGTTTGAAATAGGAATTCCTAGATTAACTGCAAAGCATAATATACAACACTAATCTTTTCAGAAAATCAGGATAAAAGCTCCATTTTCATTTGAAGTTTAGCTATGTATCAAGTTCATCAATTTTATATATTCACTTGCTTTTGTTTTTGTTTTATATGTGAACCATACTTGGTTGTGCTTAGAACTTACTCCTGGCTCTATACTCAGGAATCACAACTGGCTGTGTTCAAGAAATCATATGTAGTGCCAAGATTTGAACCAGAGAAGAACACTTGGAAAGCACGCTACTCTATTGTACTCTTTCTGGCCTATAGCATTTTCAATAAAATTAAAATTACTTTTAACATGCAAATTTAAATTTTTTATGTCATGTTTATAATAGCATTGTCTTCCTTTTTTTTAGAATTTTTCTTTTCCTTTTGTCCTATCCTGAAACAACTAACTAGCTTTTTCATATTTATACTCTCTTTTCTTCACCCATTTTATTTTATGTTTTGTAATATTCTATTACATATATTTAAATTCCTATGAGTTTTCACATTACTTCCATATCAGGATTTCCCCCCTTATATCAAATTCTTCATATAATTTTCAATCACCTACTTTATTTTTATTATGTACTTTAAATTGTTCTTTTATTGTCCTTTCTTATCTTTCAATTTATCTGCACATATCTAATCAATGATAAATTGGCAGTTTATTCTAAAAGACACTTTTATAATGTCAAAACTTAGTACTGGAACTATGCCTCTTTTAAGTAAATATACATGTCTTTAAATAGAACTTGACCTTCAAAAGCCTTTATTGACTATAAACTTTGACTGGTATATAATGATTATGTATTATTCATTATTATCCATTCCTATATCTACCATTTAATGTATTGTCAGATCTGCCGAAGAACTTATGAACAATATTTGATTCTTTAAATAATATCATAATGAACAAACTGTGAATAATTTATGTTTTATATTTTTATTAAGAACTCATAATTTTGGAATTTCTAAAATATTACACAAAGTAGTGAGAAAAATCATACTATCTTATTTAGAATAGGCTTTTTATTATACTCTTTGCAATAATTAATTCTTTTGCTAAAGTAAATTTATGGTGACCCAAAGTATATGAGATTATAAAATTGACATACATATGAAATCTTTCCTTAATAATTAAAATTGTAATTTTAACACATCTTTAATTTTAGTCATATGATATCATCAGGGTCAGGAATAAGAGTATAAGCTTTAAATTCTAGAAAACTTGCAGTTACATGATTTACTATACCCTCTTGCTTTTTGATTACTGCTTGCTCACATTGAGAGCTTGTACTAAAACAAATTAGAAAGTGTAAAAATAGATCTTTCTAAAACAGTAGCCTTCCTTCTCAATTTGTAATATATGTACAAAATTATACAGCACTATCTTATATAGAAGCATATAAAACTATTATACAGGTAATATTATGATACTTATTATATCTGGAAATTTAAAATATAAATTACATTACATGTCTATATATATATTCATGCTACATTTGTGTGAACAGTAAATTCCAGTTCAAATAATTACATTTTTGTTATGTTTAATTGCATAATTTACCA
>PVKC010002758.1:0-41805 GCA_004027635.1 Crocidura indochinensis
TTTTTTTTTTTTTTTTTTTGGTTTTTAGGTCACACCTGGCAGCTCTCAGGGGTTACTCCTGGCTCCATGCTCAGAAATTGCTCCTGGCAGGCATGGGGGACCATATGGGGCACCAGGATTCGAACCAATGACCTTTTGCATAAAAGGCAAACGCCTTACCTCCATGCTATCTCCCGGGCCCCTTATTTTCATTTTTTAATAAGTTTATTAAAAATTGATTACAAATATGATTGTAGTTGGGTTTCAGTCATCTAAAGAACACCCACCTTCACCAGTGCAACATTGCTGTCACCAATGTCTCAAATCTCACTCCTCCACAACCCCTGCCTGTATTTGAGACATACTTTCTAATTCCCTCATACATTCACATTGTTATGATAGTTCTCAGTGTAGTTATTTCTCTAACCGCACTCAAACCTCTTTGTGGTGAGCTTCCTATTGTGAGCTGGACCTTCCAGCACTCATCTCTTTTGTCTCTGAGAATTATTGCAAAAATGTATTTCATTTTTCTTAAAACCATAGATAAGTGACTCTTTTGTGTTTATCTCTTTCCCTCTGACTTTTTTCATTCAGCATAATAGATTACATGTATATGGGTGTATAGGAAAATTTCATGACTTCATCTGTCCTGACAGCTGCATTAATATTCCATTGTATATATACCATTGTGTGTGCCATTCATTTGTTGAAGGGCATCTTGGTTGCTTCCAGAATCTGGCTATTGTAAATAGTGCTGCAATGAGTATGGATGTGAGGAAGGGATTTTTGAATTGTATATTTGTGTTCCTAGGGTATATCCTAGGAGTGGTAAAGCTGGATCATATGGGAGCTCTATTTCCAGTTTTTTGAGGAATATCCATATCTTTACCTTAAAGCTTGAATTAGACTGTGTTCCCACAAGTAGTGAATAAGAGTTTCTTTCTCTTCACATATCCACCAACACTGCTTCTTCTCATTCTTTGTGATGTGCGCCAAACTCGTTGGCACACATAGGTGGTTTGATTTGCATCTCCCTGATGATTAATAATGTGGAACATATTTTTCATGTTTTTTGGCCATTTGTATTTCTTGTTTTTGTTTTCTTTTTGTTTTTGAGTTACACCCGGCAGTGCTCAGGGGTTACTCCTGGCCCTCCGCTCAGAAATAGCTCCAGGCCTGCTCAGGGGATTATATGGAATGCCGGGACAAATGCCTAACCTCCATGCTATCTCTCCAGTCCTATTTATATTTCTTCTTAGAGGAATTGTCTGTTCATTTATTCTACCCATTTTTAATGGGATTTGATGTTTTTGTTCTTCTGAAGTTCTCTCAGTGCCTTGTATATTTTGGATAAGGACACTTTATCTAATGGGTAATGGATGAAAAATTTCTTCCATTCAGTAGGTGGTTCTTGTATCCTAGGCATTATTTCCTTGGCGTTTCAGAAGCTTCTCAGATTAATATATTCCTATTTGTTTAACTCTACTTCCACTTGTTTGGAGAGTCCTGTTTCCTATTTGAAGATGCCTTTAGTCTCAATGTCATAGAATGTTTTACCAACATGTTTTTCTATATATCTTATGGCTTCACTTCTGATATCATGGTCTTTAATCCATTTGGATTTTACCTTTGTGCATGTTGCTAGCTGGGGATCTGAATTAGCTTTTTTTTTTTTTTTTTTTTTGCAAGTGGCTAACCAGTTGTGCCAACACCGCTTGTTAACGAGGCTTTCCTTGCTTCATTTAGGATTTCTTCACCATTTATCAAAAAGTAAGTTATTGTATGTTTGGAGAACATTTTCTGAGTGCTCAAGCCTATTCTACTTATGGGAAAATCTGTCTATATTCCAATACTAGGCTGTTTTGATAACTATTGCTTAGTAATACAGTTTAAAATTTGGGACAGTAATGCCTGTCATATTCCTTTACCCAAGTATTGCTTTAGCAGTTCATGGGTGTTTATTGTTCCACATAAATTTCAGAAGTCTTTATTTCACTTCTGTGAAGAATGTTATCGGCGTCTTTAGTGGGATCACATTAAAGCTGTGCAATGCTTTGGGGAGTATTGACATTTTAATGATATTCATCCTGCCAATCCTTGAGCAGGCTATGTGTTTCCATTTGTGTGTGTCCTCTTTTATTTCTTGAAGCAGGGTTTTATATTTTTCTTTGTATAAGGCCTTAAAGTCTTTTGTCAAGTTGATTCCAAGAGATTTGAGTTTATGTGACATCAATGTCACATAAAAAATCAATGGCATAAAAAAGCCATTGATTCCTCTGTGTTAATTTTGTAGCCTTCCTCACTGCTATAATGGTCTGTTTTTTCTAGAAGCTTTTTGGTAGAGTCTTTAGGTTTTCTAAATATAGTATCATGTCATGTGCAAACAGTATGAACTTGACTTCTTCCTTTCCTATCTGGATGCCTTTGATATATTTTCCTTGCCTAATCGCTATACAGCAAGTACTTCCAGTACTATGTTAAATAGAATTGGTGAAAGAGGACAGCCTTCTCTTGTACCAGAATTTAGAGGAAAGGTTTTAGTTTTTCTCCGTTGAGAATAATATTTGCCATTGATTTGTGGTAGATGACCTTAATTAATTGAGAAAAGTACCTTTCATTGCCATCTAGAGGAGAATTTTTTATTAGTAATGGGTGTTGGACATTATCAATTGCTTTCTTTGCATCCATTGATATGATCTTATGGTTTTTGTTTTTATTTTTATTTATTTGGTCTATTATGATGATTGATTTATGGATGTAAAACTATCCTTGCATTCCTGGAAAGAAATTTTCTCGATCCTAGTGAATGACTTTTTTGATGAGACATTATGCTATTTTACAGAATTTTGTTGAGGACTTTTGCATCCGTGTTCAATAGGGATATTGGTCTGTAAATTTTTGGCAGCATATCATTCTGGGTTTGGTATCAAGGTAATGTTGGCTTCATAAAAACTATTTGGAAATGTTCCCATTTTTTCAATTTCATGTAAGAGCCTGGCAAGGATTGGTAGTAGTTCCTCTTGAAAGGTTTGAAAGCATTCATTAGTGAATCCATCAGTGTCTGGACTTTTGTTTTTAGGCAGAGATTTAAATACCATTTAATTTCCTCACTAGTAATGGGAGTGTTTAATTATGCTACATCCTCCTTTTTCAAACCTTGCAGGTTATAAGAGTCCAAGAATATATCCATTTCTTTTAGGTCCTCATGTTTCATGGCAGAATTTCTCAAAGTAGTCTCTGATTACCTTTTGAATCTCTGCAATATCTATAGAGATGTCCCCCTTTTCATTTCTCATAGGGTTTTCAAGTTTCTCTCTCTTTGTGAGTTGTGCCAATGGTCTATTTTGTTTTTTTTTCCAAAGAACAAACTTCTGCTTTTGTTGATTTTTTGAAATATATTTGGATTTCCACTTCAATGGTTTCTGATCTAAGCCTTGTTATTTACTTTTATCTACCTATTTTTGGTTCCATTTGTTTATTATTTTCTAATTTTGTAAGCTGTTTAATTAAGGTATACAGATATGCCTCTTCTTCCGTCCTGATGTGTGCTTGGAAAGCTAAAAATTTTCCTTTCAGTACCACTTTTGCCCGTTCTATAGATTCTGATAGTTTGTGTCTTTGTTGTTATTTTTTCCAGTAAAGCTTTGATTTCCTTTATAAGTTCATCTCGAACACACAGGTTATTCAGTAATAGGCTGTTTAACTTCCAGGTGTTAAAATTTTTCTTCTGTGTCCCTTTGTAGTTCACATCTAATTTCAGAGCCTTGTGGTCAGCAAAGATATCCTGCAAAAGTTCTATCCCCTTGATTTAGTGTAGGTATATTTTATGTGCCAGCATGTGATCTATCCTGGAGAATGACCCATGTACATTGAAGAATGTGTATCTTTTTTTCTGGAGATGGAGTGTCTTATATATATCTACTAGGACTCTTTCTTTCATTTGTCTCTCAGAGCTAGTATATTTTTGTTGAGTTTCAGTCTGGTTGGGTGCATATATGTTTATAAGTATCTTTTTTTCCTGTTGCACATATCCTTTGATTAGTACAAAATGTCCATCTTTGTCCCTTACAACTTTTGTGAGTCTATTGTGTCAACTGATATTAATATGGCCACTCCAGCTTTTTTAATGGTGTTGTTTGCTTGGATAATTTTCCTCCAGCCTTTGATTTTGAGTCTATGTTTCTTCTGACTATTCCGGTGTGTTTCCTGTAGGCAGCAGAAGTTGGATTCATCTTTTTGATTCATTTTGCCCCTCTGTGTCTTTTAACTGGTGCATTTATTTCATAGACTTCGAAGGAGCTATTTGTCATGGGCTTTAATGTTATCTTTGTGTATAAGTTTGGAGTGTCTGTTGGTCTGTCTTGTCTTAAATTATACTTTTAAACTTTTTATAAGCTGATCTTTTTGCCTGTAAATTTTCTGAGCTGTTGCCTATTTATGAAGCTGTGTATCCAGCCTTCAAACCTGAATGTGAGTTGGGCTGGGTGCAGTATTCTAGATAAAGTATCCATTTTATTCAGTCTTGTCACAATATCCCAGAACTATCTTCTGACCCTGAGGGTTTCTTGTGACATGTCTTAAGGATGCTGCTTTGAATGTAATTTCCCTTTTTGATCTTGCTGTTTTCAGTATTTAATCTCCATGTGTCATCATTGTGTCTATGATGTGTCTTGGGTGCTTCTCTTTGGGTCTCTTTTAGTTGGTACTCTTCGGGCATGCAGGATTTGGTTGAATGCAGTCTCTAGATCTTGGAGTTTCTTTATGATGATGTTTCTCTGACTATTGATTCTTCCTGGGGTCTCCCTCCTGAGCATCTGGAACTTCAATGATTCTTATGTTGTTTCTCTTGAGTTTGTCACAGACTTTGTATGATCGTTTGCCTTAAGGTTCTTTTCCAATCTCTTCTGCTGTATGGACTTGTTTTGCATTTCATCTTCCAGTTCACTGATTCTGTCCTCAGTTGTTGTTACCTGTTGGAGAGGCTGTCCATTGAGTTTTCAAGTAAACCTGTTATTTCAGTTTGGAGTTTTTTGATATCTATTTTTGTGTTCTGTTCAGCTTGAACTATGCTTTCTTTGATTACTCTGAACATCCTCCATATTTTTATTCTAAATTATTTATCTGAATTATTTAGTATGTTGTTTGGTATATTTTGGGTCATTAGAGCTATCATCTTCATTCTCTGTGCATGGTGTTTGCCTATGAATTTTCCCCTTGTCACTATTTTAGTTTAGATTTTTACTACATGTTATGGTAGTATTCATCGGTTGTGCTCCTGAAACTCTGCTGAGATCAGCTAGTTCCACTGTCTGTGGGCAGGCAACTCACCTCTGAAGAAGGCAAGTCCTTAGGGATGAATGCTGAAGAAATCAAGTTATCAGGAGCAGGAAAGCAGAAAAGCCCCAAGCTGTTTGCTGGGCTCCTGACCCCCAGCAGAGATCAGCTAGTGACACTGTCTGTGGGCAGGGCAACTCACCTCTGAAGAAGGCAAGTCCTCAGGGAAGAATGCCAAAGAGATCAAAATCTCAGGCCATAGGAAAGCAAGAAAAGGTCCAAGACATGAGACGGGCTCCTGACACCCAGCAGAGATTAGCTAGTTCAATTCCAAATTTTTTATTTATTCCAAATTTCTAAATCCTGTGCATTACGGCTGTAAGCTGTTCTAAGACAGCTTGTGGCATCATCATAGATCAGAGCAAACTCGATGGGAAAGTAAATTTGAAAACCACCTAGCTCAGTGAGCCTAAAGAGTAGTACAGAAGGTTCAACTAACAAGTTTAACCCAGAAAATGCTCACAACATAACTTTTAATAAACATTGAGGAATTAATAATTAATCTTAATTGGCCCTTATTAATCTAACTTTAAATAATTCTATTATTATTTGTTATAATAAACACTATGAATTAAATTTGTGGCTACAGGGGTCAGTGTAGAACTGTGAGTGGGAAATAATGCTTATGAAAGGAAGGACAAAATGTGGTGAGATTTGTGTTTGAATATTTAATATCCAAATCAATTTATTATAAACAACTTGGTAAATCAGTGTTATGATAAAATAATTTTAAGTAAAACATTTAAAAATGTATCTACGTATTACATATGTGCATGACTAACTTAGGGGTTCAACATTTTGGTGACAAATTAGTTGAGGTTGCTGAGGTAAAAATAATTTTTACTTTATCTTTTTTAGAGACATCTGGTTTCTTTGGGAAGATTTGCTATAACAAGAACAGGGAGGCTATGATAGAATGGAAACTAAGACAATCTATTCTAGTTAGTATGCATACAATAAACAAGTTTTGCAGCTACAGAAGCAAAATATTTTGACACATTTCTATTTTCTCCTCTGTTTCAAGGAGAATGCAAAGCAAAGTTTTGCACCTTTGGAAATGTTTGAGTATTTTGTTATTGCTTAGCATGGTGGTAGTTTTGGTGGGAAATATTTTAATGATTCTGTAGGATCCCTTGCTTGATGGTAATGGGTAACCAGAGAATGGTGGGTTCTACACTTACTTTACATTTTGTGGAGTAGCAGGTGTTTAACATATATTTGGGTGCAGAGCAATAATACAATGTGTAAAGTATTTGCCTTGCACAAGGCAGATTCAGGTTTGAGTCCCTTATACCCACTGGTCCACTTAGCCTTCCAGAAGTAGACCTAAGAATAGAGCCAGGGATAAATCCTTAGCACCACTAGTTGTGTTCTCCCAAATAATAAAATGAAAAATATCTGGTTATAGGAGTCATAGCATCCACAGGAGAAAACCAACAATTGGGCAGTAATTTATTTTTTTTTCTTTGAGCTGTGTATATTTCAGCTGTCGCTTAATTCACCCCCTTTGTTCTGTAAATATCAAGTTCTTCTGTTCTTTCAAGGGATTAGAGACCATGGATTTTTCAATATCCCTCAGAGTTTTCAAGGTTGTAGGACAACAGATGCTTAACTAACATTATAAAGGATTTTTTCTTCCTTCCTTTTTGACATGAACTCAGTGGGCATCCACTTCTAGCAACTTCCCTCTGGTTAGGCTTGGAAGCTTACTGCCAAGTCACCCTGCTGCTTTTCTCTTTTTTGCTACTACATTTTATATACTTACCTAATCATTTGTTGAATTGTTCATAGTTGAAGCTCATTCTTTGTTATCTTTGTTCTAGTTTTTTCCTCTGGGGTTTTTGCAGTAGTAATTTTCTTAGCTTACCCCGGCTCTCTGGGAACATCTCAGTGACTAAGAGCATCTAAGAACTATTTCTGCCAAACAAATTGAAAATGGTCACAAAAAAAAGTAATATGCAAGGGTGCTCCAAATTTTCCTGTTGACTGAACAACATTGGGGGAGCTAGCATGTTTGTGCCATTTACTCAATGCTATATAGACCCAACACATATGACATTGGCTAATTTTACAAATACAGTAAAGACAGTTAGTAGACATCAAAATTTAAGAGATAAATTAACAGGAAAGCACCAATATTAGAGGTTGGGGTAGTTATATACCAATCAGCAAGCATCTTTGAAGTACAGTATAGATTAATGGTAATCCACTCTTTTTTTGCTTGGGTGTACATTTGCTGTCCTCACTATCTAAACTACCCTAAACTTGTATTATTCTATAATTATCCTGGGCATTTGTTTGCAGCCCATATATGTAAACTTCTTTAATTTGTTTTTACCAGGGGATCCAACCTTGAGGTTTGTTAATTTCCCATAGGCAGTGACAGTGCAAAAACAGTCCTAAGATAATTACACCCAGTACTTTGCTAATTCAAATGATTCTCTTTTCTCTAAAATGTTCATTTTTCTAGGGTCACCTATAGTTTGGTTGGTTTTCTCTTAAATAGATAGACAGGGAAAATAACCTGTTTTGTGCTAAAACTATCTTCCCTGTCAATACTATTTTTAAAATTCTTTATTTAAGCCCTATGTTTACAAAATTGCAAATGCTTTTAAATGTTTTTAAACTTTTCTTTAAAGCTAATTAAATTGACACCTTCAACCCCATTCAGCAGGTGTCAGTAACAGAGAATGAGACAAAAACATCCAAAGAGAAAAACACATGAGATTAATTGTCAGAGATTTAGATTACTGGGCAGCCATCAAAGTTCTTACACACCAGCCATATATTCAATAAAATAATATTCCTCTGCTCTTCCTGGTGGTCCCAACAGGTTGACAATTATTTATTTATTTAAGGACAATTATTATGCTCATCAACATTTGGTACATGAATCAGGGGCATTTTCCAAAGCTATCAGAAGTCACCTTTAAAAAACACAGTAAAATGTCAATTTTTACTTTTTTTTTTGCTTTTGTTATTCTTATATTTAAAGGAACACAGGCAGTTATTCTGTGCTTGCCTTCTGTATTTATTCCCAGCTGGTAATAATTGTTATATATATATTTTTTAATTGTTATATATTTTATTTTGTTCTGCTATATTATTCTTTTCAGGACCCATTTTTGCAAATATTTGCCATTATACTACATAAATAAATAGGGCATACTCCATCCTTGGGGAGCTTTGACAAGGGTATGCAATCCTACACGCATTTATTCCCATTTCTGGTCTATTCTTAAAAATCAAAGAGTATATATATCAGGAAGAAATTACATTCTAAACTTTTATGTATCCAATGATATTTAAAGCAACTGCTAGTAGACTTGAAGAAAGACTTCAATAGAAACACAATAGCATTTTAGACATTAGCATTGCTCTTTCACCAGGATAAAACTGAGGAAGGAAATACTAGATTTGAAGGAAGACAATAATAGCTAGAAATCATCTCTCTGGACAAGGATTGTGTGCTGAAAGGAGGTGAAATGTAACAATATTGCAAGCCACAGCATCTAAAAGGTAGATAAAGATACATTGTATGACTGAATATCAATCAAATAATTTTGTAACTGTTATTCACTTAAAAGTTTCTTAAAGAAAAGAAATGCATTCAAATTACTATCAAAATATTGATAATTCTTTATTACTCTCCTTCTGCATTTCCTTAAACAAGTTGACATTGGGTTTGAAGAAATGAAATGTTAATTCTCTACCACTACGTCAGTTTATGCTCGGCCTAACACTCACTCAATCCCAGAAATCTTAATGTATCCTTGGTTTCAGAATTGTCAACAGTAGAAACAACAATTTATTTCAATGTAATCTTTTAAAGCCATTAATGAGTGAAAACTTAGATATTTCCCAGTTGTCAGGCATTGTATGAATTTTCTAGAATCTATTCTTTCTTGTACTGTACCCTTGAAGAACAATCCCTTCTATCATAGAACACATATTAAAAGGTACTAGTAATTTTCTAATCCAGTTTCCTTATTTACGAGTGATAAAACATTCCTTGGGATCTTGAAGAGACAGAGCAACTGTTAGGCCACTTGCTTTGCATATAACACTAGGTTTGAATTCCTAATACCCCATTTGGTCTTCTAAGCCTTACATGAGTGTCCCCTGAATGAATAGTCAGGGGTAAGATCAGAACACTTCTGAGTGTAGATCATAAGCAAACACAAAATTAAAGAAAATAAACAAACATTTTTTAAAAGATGAAACCAAGTTGTCAGTCAGTATCCAGGAATCAAAACAGAGTCCCTTTAAATTCAAAGTACACCCTTTTATAGCTTTAATGGATACTATAATTTTTCATATTTGTCATTAATATGACCAGTATCAGACCTTGACAAGTATTTGAATAAAAAATAAAATATTTTTGAATATTATTGGCTTAGAAATCATATATATATGCTTGCCTACACTACACATATTGTAGACTCATAAAAATAACTGATATCTCAGAACTAAAGATTCAGGTTTTTCCATTTTCTCTGTGGGTAGTTTGCAGTTAGCAAATCTGCCACTGTGCTATTGCTTATATTAAGAAATTGTGTTTATATTAAGAGATTTGTGTTATAATTTAATTTAAACAACAAAACATTGATTCTTGGTATCTATAGGATGTTCAACAGTGGAAGACACACAAAATTATAACTCATCTAAGCAGAATTTGACACAGTTTAGTAAGTAATAAAAAATTGACCAACTTGTAATTTTTACACTCTTTTTCAACTCAGTAGATGCTATTTTTATTTCCTGATTGTTGAGGCCAAAGTATATGTATTCATCCTGTACTTCTCTCTCTTACACCTTTTTCTCTATGCAATTTACCAAAAATATCTATCACTCAATAGATTGTTTTACTGTTATTTACTGAAAATTAATGAAATCAAGAATATTACTGTATGAGACATATGGTATGTCTTTAGGAAACAAATAAGATAAAATGTTTTCCTAATCCAATTTCTGTCTTGTCAGTGGAGAAATTCCCAGTTCCAAAACTCATCGCCAAAAGTTCATGATGACACCTAAACTTCCCAGGTCTGAGCTGATAACTATGAAACCTCTGAATAGAGAGAGGCAGATTTTCTTTCTCCCTAAAAATATATCAGTCTGTAGCCACAACCAACACCATCTGACATAAAAATAACCCAGCTTTATGATTTATCCTTGTCAAAATGACAATCTATTAAATTATTCCAGGTCTATAGCACCTGTACTGCAAAGCTTTGACATCTCCAAATTTCATGGTACTGTAAGCCAAGTGACATCACAGAAAATGGTGGGAAACTTGCAGAGAGGATCAGTCAGTTCAATGGGTCAACAATAATACAGAAAGCTCAACTAGCACTAAACAGTACAGTAGATTCTCAGATAACGACTTTAGTAATATCATTGTGGCATATCTTAAATGGACTTTTATTGATTTTATGTTGTGATAATTTAATTTGAATTGTATTTTAATAATCAATATGATGTAAAACATTTTTGTGAATGCAAGGAACAGGTTATGGTGATGGCTGGAATCTGGAAATAGTGGTGTAGGGAAGGTCACTACGATAGTGGGGTTGGTATTGAAACATTTAATGAGTGAGACAATTATATTATGCACAAATTGGTAAATAACAGAGTATATATAACAAGCTAAACACAAAATGGACCTGCTACATTAGTAGTCCAGGGGGCTAAGAGTGTTTATATGGAATATATGCAGGTAAGTATGGTGGAGGGAGATCAACATTGGTGGTGGGAATGGCCCTAATTCACTGTCATGATATGCCTAAAATACAACTGTGAAAGACTTGAAATTTACAATGTTCTCAATATAATAAAAAATAACTAAGTATAATAAAAACTTTTTAAAAATTGTATTGCCATCACATGATTTTCATCTTTTCTAAATTCTGGACTTCTGGAAAAAATTTATTTTCTTAAATATTACAATAAATATTGTTACTAACCATGTAATTAATATTTTTCCTGGACTCCTTTCTTTGGCATTGGAAGTTCTTCATTTTCATTTTTTTTTTGGTTTTTGGGTCACACCCGGCAGCGCTCAGGGGTTACTCCTGGCTCCATGCTCAGAAATTGTTCCTGGCAGGCACGGGGGACCATATGGGGCACCGGGATTCGAACTGATGACCTTTTGCATGAAAGGCAAATGCCTTACCTCCATGCTATCTCCCGGGCCCCTCATTTTCATTTTCTTATAGCAAGAGTCAGTACTTGATTTAACCATTATATTTGCACAAAGCCACTAATTATTATTTGAAATTTGATTAAGGTCATGGATTTGTATGTTTTCACTTACCTCACTGGTATATAAAAAGCACTTCTGAGTCAGGGGTCTTATGACAATATAATGAAGGATTCCCACATAAATTAAATGAAATAGAAAACACTAGATATAAATCAGGATGTCACTACTACAGGACAATATTCTAGACACTATGCCATTTAAATGGTGGGAATTGGTAGCTAGCGGACTTTCACTGCAGTGCTCACACAAATGAAAAAGTGGATAGTTTTGGGAAATTCATCATGCTTGGTTCCAATGATCAAAAAATAAAATTTAGAAAGTTTCTCTTGTTAATTAAATATCTTTTAAACTGACCCTTCTGGATATCATACAAATTATTTACATAGTCTGAAGTTGGGTATGAGGTAGGACAATGATTGCTTTCATAATTTGTATGAAATCTGTGGCCGGAACTCTGCATATTCTCTTTTATTCTGATCTTACATTTCAAATCTCTAATGCTACATTTATCTAAATCTTCCCTGAAAAAATTATGTAGAATGCCTAACTATGTGAGAATAACAAGAAATGTGAGAAATAAAAACACCAAACTAAAATATGTGTCTACCATGACAGTTTATCATTTAGGAGCATTCTACTTTGTAAAGAAAACTTTGTAAAGAAATATATATGATATATATATCATATATATTATTACATATTATATATTATATAATATATATTATATAACTATAATATCATTAGACACTACTAGAGTATTTAATTATAAAATCAATTATCAGCTGGTACAGTTAATAAAGATAAGAGAAAATATGTATGAGGAAGAGATGGAGAAAGCAAAAAGAGATGGAGAAAGAGAGAGAGAAAAAGGTACAAAACCCTGTGATTTAAATGCAGATTTCTAGATTTCTGTGTATTATTCAAACAAGTTAAAAATCCTGGCATTGTTAATACCAATTCTACTGAATTTAATGCAAATATTCAATCTTTATTGTTTGGAGTTTCTTTACAAGTGGTAAATTAACCACTTTTCCCTCTCCTAAAATATGAAAGCTTATTGTGCTAATGCTCTTACCATCCCATTAATTACAAAATATCCAGTAAACTTTCTTCATTTTTAGGAGATTAAGGTGTGAACTATATTTATATGTTTCAAATTTGTTTTAAAGTATCACTTTTAGTGGTTTCTATGGAGAAAAATTTGACACACTTCCAAATGCTTGAGAGCCATCAGGATCCAGTGTACATTAAAGTCCTGCACATAAATGGCATTGCTCTGTCACTTCAGCCATTCTAAAGTGTGAGTGGGCCTTCAGAAGTAGTGAACAACTGTGAATATGAAATGATTCATTGATATGTTTCTGATAGTTTAGATATTTTTACATGGATGTGTAGAAAACATCATGGTTCTTAAAATATATTTGGTTTTAGAGCCACATATTGCAGTGCAGAGGTTGCTCCCGGCTCTGCACTCAGAAATCACTCTTGGCAAACTGGGGGAAACCATATGAGATGCTGGAGGTAGAACCTTAAGTCGACCTCATGAAAGGCAAACTCCCTACCTGCTGTGGGATGAATAAGAAATACTAAGAAGAAAGTTATTACTGCAAGAAACTGGGTAAAGATTTTATAGTTCAAAATTAATCCTTAATATTACATTTTGTATACTCTTCGCTGCGTTTTCATTGCTCCTGCTGTGCTATGAAAATTTAACTTAAACCCTCTGAACTTTCTGAGGAATTAGAGTGAAAATTGCTTTTTTCTTCCCTGCACATCTTCCTCCCGTGACAGGAAGTATAAATGAGCAGCATGAAATTTGAAAAAGAGCTGTGGAGATGTGGAGATTAGGCCATTAAAATGGCAGAGGTCAGGAATGGAGGCTGAAAATTAATATCATCTCACAGAGTATAGCAGTGAGCAAACAGGAGATGTGTAGGGCTTGAAATGACCACTTTGTACATTTATTTTAAGGCCCTCTTTCCAATTATATTAGCTTCAGGACTCCTTGTTGTGCCTATATTATACTAAATTACATTTAAAAATAATAATACAAGCGGTCACTTTAATTTAAAGCTGAGAATGTATAGACACCTTCCAACATTCTCCATTTCTGATTTTAAAGAATAAATTTTATTAGAATTATCTTTACTTCTGAATCTTGTAATAAATCTTGTAATAAAGATTACCTTTATTTCTAAAGGTAATCTGGCTGAAGGATTAAACTATAGATTCTCCTAATGGGCTGGAGTACCAATCTATGATGTAAGAATATCTCAACATGGGAAGTAGCAGGTGAAAATTCAAAGGCTCTATTTTATAGTCTTTTTGTATTAATCTAAATATTAAGTTAATTTTTCAATTATATATTTCAGATAAAAACCTAGATAGGAGAAACAAAATAGCATCATTCACTAAATGCTATTTTAAATTATCTAAGTGCACATATGCAATCATATATGTCATTTGAGGAATGTCATATATTTTCAAGAAAACTAAAACTAATGAGCCATGAAAATCCTTATTGAATATATATCATGATTCAAACATCTGGAATGGCCTGAGATATGCATTTCTATTAATTACTCATATCATCCCAAAACATTTTAGCAATATTTAATTCCCTTGGTACTTAAAATGGTTTCTGGAAAATAGCAGTGTCAGCACTACCTGAAATTTGTTTCTAAAAATGCAGATCAATAAAAACAAAATGAAACATTGCTGACTATCAAGTAGTTAACCATCTTTTTATCTAAACAACTCTATATAAGAAGCCACCATTGCTCTAGATAGGGCTTGGATAACTCTGAGGGTTATCATGTAATAATCAATAATTTATTCAAGGACTTTCAGAGATACTACTGTCAGCCAATCTGTCCTGTGAGTCATTGGAGGGTAGAAATAAAAGTTTTCATAGTATTTATGGAAGATAACATAGATGAATTAATTATGATTAAAAAAACTTTTGTATAGATGATTCTGAACTTTTAATTGTACTATTTCTTAATCTTGGGGTTTACACTGTCATAACTGAAGTACATAGCAACAAACATATTCTGATACACACATTAAATATAAATTATCCCCCAAATTGATAAAATACCCACTACATGATTTATACTACACTTATATTTGGCTTCATATGGCCAAACTTTTCAATCTAGTCTGGGATTAAATAATATCACTTTAGATTATATTCTTTGAATGTATGTGCTGTTGTTATATGTAAGATTATTTTGAAGCTACATAAGAAATATATAACTAAAATAATTCCAAACTACATTTCACATTTATATTTTTATATTAGGATCTTTTATTATCAAAATGACCTAACACTTTACAAACTAAAAGTTATGTTTTTTCCATAACAATCGAAACATATGTTGTCAAATATTCTGAACTCAATAGCCATTCAATATTATCGCTTAATAACACCCTTATCACCAAAACTAAGTACTTCAAAAGTAATATAACAGCTAGATAAAATATGTTGCATAGGTATTGAAAGAATCGAAAATTTTATCAGTTTCCTGAAAGGACTACTTTGCAAGACAGAACAACAGACACACCAAATTTCTATACAAAGATGGCATTAAATTATCTCTCTCCACTGTCTATGGACTAAATACACCTATTAAGAGACACAGAGTGGCAAAATGTATCAAAAAGCTAAATTTAACATTTCCTGCCTGCAAGAAACACATCTAAATAGTCTGAACTAACATAAAATCAAAATCAAAGGCTGAAGGAAAGTCATCCAAGCAAACAACTTACTTAAGAAAGCTGGAGTGTCAATAATAATATCAGAAAATACAAACTTTAGACTCAGAAAAGTTCTAAGGGACAAATATGGCCATTTGGGGGCCGGGCAGTGGCGCTGAAGGTAAGGTGCCTGCCTTGCCTGCGCTAACCTAGGATGGACCGAGGTTCGATCCCCCGGTTCCCCATATGGTCCCCCGTGCCTGCCAGGAGCGACTTCTGAGTGAATAGCCAGGAGTAACCCCTGAGCGTCACCGAGTTTGGCCCAAAAACCAAAAAAAAAAAAAAAAAGAACAAATATGGCCATTTAGTATAAGATTATACAATTATATCAATAGATGCAGAGAAAGCATTTGATAAGGTACAACACCCACTTTTTTAAATACCGTTATTTAAATACCTTGATTAGTTGGGTTTTAGTCATGTAAAGAAAACCACCCTTCACCAGTGCAACATGCCCATCACCAATGTCCCAAATCTCCCTCCTCCCATTCACCCTGGCCTGTACTCTAGACAGGCTTTCTACTTCCCTCATTCATTCACAATGTTAGGATAGCTCTCAATGTAGTTATTTCTCTAACAGCACTCATCACTCTCTGTGGTGAGCTTCATGTCGTGAGCTGGACCTTCCAGCACTCCTCTCTTTTGTCTCTGAGAATTATTGCAAAAATGTCTTTCATTTTTCTTAAGACCCATAAATGAGTGAGACTATTATGTGCCTATCTCTCTCCCTTTGACTTATTTCATTCAGCATAATAAATTTCATGTACATCCATGTATAGGAAATTTCATGACTTCACCTCTCCTGATGGATGCACAATATTCCATTGTGTATATGGACCACGGTTTCTTTAATCATTCATCTATTGAAGGGCATCTTGGTTGTTTCCAGAGTCTGGCTATTGTAAATAGTGCTGCAATGAACATAGGTGTGAGGAAGGGATTTTTGTATTGTATTTTTAATGTTCCTAGGGTATATCCCTAGGAGTAGTATATCTGGATCACATGGTACTGACTTTCCAGTTTTTGGAGTAATAGCCATATCACTTTCCATAAAGGTTGGATTAGATGACATTCCCATGAGCAGTGGAAAAGAGTTCCTTCCTCTTCACATCCCTGCCAGCACTGCTTGTTCTCATTCGATCTGATGTGCACCAACCTATGTAGCATGACATGGTACCTCAGTTGATTTGATTTGCATCTCCCTGATGATTAGTTATGTGGAACATCTTTTCATGTCTTTTGGCCATTTGTATTTCTTCTTTTACAAAGTGTCTGTTCATTTCTTCTCCCCATTTTTGATGGGGTTAGATGTTATTTTCTTGTAAATTTCCATCAGTGCCTTGTATATTTTGGATATTAGTCCTTCATCTGATAGGTATTGCGTAAATAGTTTCTCCCACTCTTGTGGATCTTGTAGCCTGGACACTATTTCCTTTGAGATGCAGAAGTTCTCAGCTTAATATAGTCCCATCTGTTTATCTCTGCTTCCACTGTTTGAAGAGTGCTGTTTTCTCTGTAAATATGCCTTTATTCTCAATGTCATAGAATGTTTACCTGCGACAACACCCACTTTTTTTTTTTTTTGGTTTTTGGGTCACACCCGGCAGTGCTCAGGAGTTACTCCTGGCTCCATGCTCAGAAATTGCTCCTGGCAGGCACGGGGGACCATATGGGGCACCGGGATTCGAACCGATGACCTTTTCATGAAAGGCAAATGCCTTGCCTCCATGCTATCTTCTGTAAGGTTTGTGTGCCAGAAATCAAACCCAAGTCAGCCAAGTGCAAGGCAGCACCTTAAAATTACTCTATTTCCATTCTTGCATCGTATTTGAGGAATCTGGTATAATCCTGAAACATGTTACACTGTTAAGTTTTATTTTAAACTCTAATTATAAGTAATTAAAACTGGAGGGAATTACAGAAAATACCAAGTTAAATGTATTTTATAGATTACCCAAGTGCCTAATTTTTCTGGTTTAGTACTTAATGAAGGGCCTATTAATTCATTATTGGTTAATAAAATATTCAAAAGCAAAGCTTATTAAGTCAATCAGAATAAAGTATTTTTTGACATATTTTCAATTTTCTATATTGGGAACTGCATTCTCAATTTAAAGCAGATGTCACATAACCACACAAAATAAGTTGCCATGGTAGATAGACCTACTTTAGCCTCTGATATTCATAACATTAGGGATCAAAACTCTACTTTGTTCACATGTCTGTTTCTATGCCACAGTGCAGGGTTCAATGCATTTTTTCTCAATCATCAGAGTCAGCTTCTTTTCTATTACAAAGGAGGCTTACAGACAGAATTATGAAGATGAAACAGACTTTAGAAATATCTCTTCATAGAGACAGAATGAAGAATGATAACATATATTTAACTCAACTTGGAATGTGCTTGCATCATTTTTAATCTGAGTGTCTTTGTTATTCTTAAAAATAGGACACTATTTTACCTCTGATATTAACTGTTCAACAAAGTCAAATTCAGGAATTTAGTTTAAATCTAACTATCACTGAGTTAGCAATGAGGAGAATGTTGTGTCCATAAGATCACTAGACCAGTGGAAAAAAGTAATGTTACTGTGTGTACAGTATAATTATATATATACCACTTCTATAAAAAAGTGTACATATGCAAAAAGTATACAGATGACTTAAAATAAATTTTCAAAATTTAAAGATATGACTTAAAATGTACCTAAATCAAGGAAGAATATGAATAACAATCAGGAAATGTATTTTTTAAATAAAATTTTTACTTAAGCACCATAATTCCAAGCAAGATTGTAGTTGGGTTTCAGTCATAAATAGAAACCCTCTTCACCAGTGCAACATTCCCACCAACAACGGCCTCGTCTCCCTTTACAAACTTCCCTGCCTGTATTCGATAAAGACATTCTAGTTCTCTCATTCCTTAGCATTGTCATGCTAGTTGTTAGTGTAGTTATTTTCCTACCAACATTCACCACTCTTTGTGGTGAGTTGCATATAATCATCTGGCCCTTCTGGCCTTAAACTTTGTTGTCTCTGAGATTATTACAACACTGTCTTTACTTTTTATTAAAACCCATAGATGAGTGAAATTTTCTGTGTCTGTATCTCTCCCTCTGACTTATCTCACTCAGCATAATAGATTCCATATACATCCATGTATAGAAAAATTTCATGACTTCATCTTTTTGACAGCTGCATTATATTCCATTATATACAATGGAATATAATGCAGCTGTCAAAAAAGATGAATATATTATATAATATATTATATATAATATATAATTAATATTATATTATATATAATATATAATATAATATATATAATTAATATATAATATAATATTATATATATACACACACCACAGTTACTTTAGCCATACCTCTGTTAAAGGGCATCTTGGTGGTTGTTTTCAGAGTCTGGCTAATGTAAATATTGCTGAATTGAATATAGGTGTGTGGAAGGAATTTTTGTATTGTATTTTTGTGTTCCTAGGGGAAATTCCTAGAAAAGGAATAGCTGGATCATATGGGAGCTCTATTGTTGTCTTAATATAAATTAAAGAGTCCTAGAGATGGTGTAGGGATGGTGTGAACTTTCTGGACTCAATTCGGCTCCCACAGCCCACATGGTTTGGCAGGTCTGAAGGTGGCATGTTGAGGGCAGAAAGATCCAAAAAGCAGTCAGATGAAGTTCCAGGAGTCAGCCAGCTTTATTTCACAGTCTCTACCTTCATGCACATCTCCTCACATGGCCTCTATACTAAATCTTTTCCTAGCAGCTACTTCTCTACTCCTACTGGGCTCTCTTGGCCTCTGTCTCCCCTTTCAGCTGCTTTTTCCAAACTTTATAACTGGCTTCCAGGCTGACTAACTCCTTTTGGTGATGCTACTGCTGCTGTTTCTTTGATGATACTGATTTGGTGATGCTGAATCCGATGCTATATCTCTGACGATGATGGCTTTCTCTCTCGCTTCTCTCTCTAACTCTCCTTTTTATCACCTCTCTCTCACCGCTGCAGACTCCTCTTCCCGCCCATTCCAGGTGTGGAAATTCTTATCATTCAGGTGGGATAGATGAATTTGGGGAAGGGATACCCACATTCTTCACCTTTTTTATTATTACAGAAGCATTATGATAAGTCTATAGAAGGGATACAAAAGAGATATATGCATAAAATTATTACGTAAGATATACAATATAACATAAATTGGGAAACATTCACCAGGATAGCTGAGAACTTTCAAAACTAAAATATATTTCCCCAGAATTGTGCAAACAAATATTTAAATTAGATATAAAAATGTTTGTTTGTATAAAGGCATAAAACAAAACAATAGGATACATACAGATAAAACACAATTTAATTAGTAAGACAATGACAGAACAAAGAGAATCAAAAGATTAACCTAGAAAAAAGTTTTTTTTTTTTGAGGTAACCCAGGTGCAAGAAGTTCTAAAAACAGCTTCATTTTTGTTTACTTTTAGATGGTCTTGGATCCTCCATTTTCTCCATCACCACCTTTTGTGTTAGGCTGCTGGGGTCTATTAAATAACCTTCTGCAGATTAGGGGTTTGGGGTCTTCACAAAAGGTGCCTCTCATAAAGGAAAAATGGTAGACAGTGGTGTTTGGGATGCTGCCCAGAGTCTTCAACTCTTTCCCCTTCACTACCTGCATCTGTCTCACATGAGGAGGCTCCTTAACCATAGGTGGTGGGCCAGCTGAGTGAGTCTGGAGGATGAATTGACAGACCCTATGTCTATTGGGAGCATATCTGCTACCTTTCACTGGCATTCCACCAGGTCCGTTTATGTTAGCAGCTTTTGGTCCCCTCTGTCCTGTCACAATATCAAACTCCACAGTCTCCCCATCACCAACGCTACACACAAACTTCCTGGGACTGTTTCTCTTAATAGCTGTCCAGTGAACAAAGATATCTTCTTTGGTGTCATTTCTGTTGATAAATCTTTAAACATTACGCACATTGAACACTCTGTTTCCAGTTTTTTGAGGAATCTCTATATCGTTTTCCATAAAGGTTGGACTAGATGACATTCCCACAGGCAGTGAATAAGAGTTCCTTTTTCTCCACATAACAGCCAGCACTACTTGTTCCCATTCTTTGTGATGTGTGTCAATCTCTGTGGTAGGAGATGGTACCACACAATTGTTTTGATTTGCATCTCCTTGACGATTAGTGATGTGGAGCATTTTTCGTGTGTCATTTGACCATTTGTATTTCTTCATTGACAAAATGTCTGTTCATTTCTTCTCCCCAAATATGATGGGATTAGAGGCTTTTTCTTGTACAGTTCTGTCAGTGCCTTGTATATTTTGGATATTGGCCCCTTATCTAATGGGTAATAGATGAATAAGTTCTTCCATTCAGTAGGTGTCTCTTGTATCATAGACATTATTTCCTTGAAGGTGCAGGAGCTTCTCAGTTTAACATATTCCCATCTATTTATCTCTGTTTCCACTTGTTTGGAGAGTACTGTTTCTTCCTTAAAGATGCCTTTAGTCTCAATGTCATAGAGTGTTTTACCTGTGTTTTGTTCTATACACCTTGTTTCAGGTCTGATATCTAGGCCTTTAATCCATTTGGATCTTACCTTCATACATGGTGTTAGCTGGGAATCTGAGTTTGTTTTTTTGCAAGTGGCTAACCAGTTGTGTCAACACCACTTTTTGAAGAGGCTTTCCTTGCTTCTTTTTAGGATTTCTTGCCCCTTTATGAAAATTAAGTTATTGTATATTTTCGGAACATTCTTTGAGTACTCAAATCTATTTCACTGATCTGAGGATCAGTCTTTATTACAATAGCATACTGTTTTGATAACTATTCATTTGTAATACAGTTTAAAATTGAGGAAAGTAATGCTTTCCACATTCCTTTTCCCAAGGATTTCTTTAGCTATTGTGGGTGTTTATTGTTACAAATTAATTTCAGAAGTGTTCAATCCACTTTTTTTGAAAAATGTCATGGGTATTAGAGAGATCGCAATAAATCTGTTCAAGCATTGGGGAGTATTGCCATTTTAATTATGTTAATCCTGCCAATCCACAAGAAGTGTATGTGTTTCCATTTGCACGTGTCCCCTCTTATTTCTTGAAGCAGAGTTTTATAGTTTTCTTTGTATAGGTCCTTCATATCTTTAATCAAGTTGACTCCAAGATATTTGTGGTTGTGTGACACTGATGTGAATGGACTTGTTTTCTTCCCTATCATCATTGGTGTATATAAAACCCATTGACTTTTGAGTGTTCATTTTGTAGCCTGCCACATTGATATATGAATCTATTTTTCTAGAGCTTTTTTGGTGAAATCTGAAGAGTTTTCTAAATACAGTATCATGTAATCTGCAAACAGTAAGAGCTTGACTTCCTTCTTTCATATTTGAATGCTCTTGATACTTTTTTCTTGCCTAATGGCTAGGGGAAGTACTTCCAGTAATATTTTGAATAGGAGTTGTGAGAGAGGACAGCCTTGTAATGTATCAGAATTTAGAGGAAAGGCTTTTAGTTTTTTTCTATTTCTATTGCGAATAATATTTGCCATTTTTTGTAGTAGGTGTACTTAACTATATAGCTGAGAGTTTTTTTTTAATAAAGAATGGATGTTGTATGTTATCAAATGCTTTTTCTGCATTTATTGATATGAGTATGTGGTTTTTAATTTTTTGTTGATATTGTGTATTATGTTGATAGATTTATGGATGTTAAACCAGTCTTGCATTCCTGGGATAAAACTTACTTGATCATAGTGAATAACCTTCTTGATGAAGCATTGGATCCTACTTGCTAGAATCTTGTTGAGGATATTTGCATCTATGTTCATCAGGGATATTGGACTGTAATTTTCTTTTTTGGCAGCATTTCTATCTGGTGTTGCTATCCAGGTAATATTGGCTTCATAAAAGCTATTTGGAAGTGTTCCTGTTTTTTTTAATTTAATGAAAGATCTTGGCTAGGTTTGGGCAGTAATTCTTGAACAGTTTGAAAGAATTCATTACTGAATCCATCTGGGCCTTGACTTTTGATTTCGGGCAGACACTTGATCACCGCTTTATTTCCTCAATAGTGGTGCGGGTGTTTACATACACTACATCTTCTTTTATTCAACCATGGGAGATTATAATAGTCCAAGAATTTATCCATTTTTCAAGGTACTCATTTTTCGTGATATAGGGTATATATACATATATATATACATATATATAATCAGGGCTAGTATATATTTGTTGGGTTTCAGTCTGGTTGACTTATCAAGTGTTGACAGGCCTATGTTGATGTCTCCCACAATTATTGTGTTATCATGTATATCCTCTTTCAAAAATGTCAATAATTGTATTAGGTATTTTGCTTGTCTTTCATTTGGTGTGTATTATGCTTAGTAGTGTTTTTTTTTCTGTTTCACATATCCCTTGATTAGTATAAAGTGTCCATCTTTGTCCCATACAACTTTTCTGAGTCTAAATTAGAGTCATTGGATATTAATATGGTCACTTCAGCTTTTTAAGGGTGTTGTTTGCTTGGATGATTTTCCTCCAGTCTTTGATTTTGAGTCTATGTTTATGCTGATATTTCAGGTGTATTTCTTGTAGGCAGCAGAAGGTTGGATCTATTTAGCCACTTTGTTTCTCTTAACTGTTGCATTTAGTCCATTAACCTTGAGGTAGATGATTGTCATGGAATTTAATGTCATCTTTGTAAGTTTGGTGTGTCTATTGGTCTTTCTTGTCTTAAAGTAGACCTTTCAGTATTTCTTTTAAGACTGATTTTGCATCTGTAAAGTTTCTGAGATTTTGCTTATCCATGAAGCTATGTATCCTTCCTTCAAACCTAAAGGTGAGTCTGGCTGGGTGCAGTATTCTAGGAGAAGCATCCATATCATTCAGTCTTATCACAATATTCCACCACTATCTTCTGGCCCTGAGTGTTTCTTGGGACATGTCTGCTGTAAAACTTAAGGATGCTCCTTTGAATGTAATTTCCCTTTTTGATCTTGCTGTTTTCTGTAGTCTATATCTGTGTTGTCAACATTGTGACTAAAATGTGTCTTGGATGTTTTTCTTTGGGTCTTTCTTAATTGATACTCTTCGGGCATGCAGGATTTGGTTGTATGCAGTTTTTACCTCTGGGAGTTTCTATGTGATGATGTCTTTGACTGTTGCTTCTTCCTTGGGATTTCCTTCCTGGGCCTCTGGTACTCCAATGATTCTCATTTTGTTTCTGTTGAGTTTATGACTTCTATTTTCACCTGTTCACATTATTTAAATATTTTTCCATTGTCTGATTATTTGCCTTCAGGTTCTTTTCCAATATCTTCTGCTGTATGTAGATGTTCTGCATTTCAATTCACTGATTCTGTCCTTGGCTGCTGTTTCCAGTACTTAGTTCAGCTACCATGTTTTTTAGACCTGTTATTTCAGTTTGGAATTTTCTGATTTCTATCTTTGTGTTCTGTTCAGCTTGAACTATGCTTTCTTTGATTTCTATGAGTATCCTCTATATTTCAATTCTAAAATCTTTATATGAGAGATTAATTAGATGATAGGTATTTTGGGGGTCATCAGGGCTCTAATCTTCATTCCTTGTGCAAAGTGTTTACCCAAGAGGTTTCCCCATTTTCATGCTTGTAGTCTGATTTTTTTTTCAATTTGTTACGGTGGGGTTCATTAATAGAAACAGTGCTTCACCTAAAGCAAAGCTTCTCTCTTCTGGAGCCTCTAGGAGGCAGTTTTTGCTGAATCTTTCTTGGCCTTCTTAGGATAGTCTCAGGAGAAAGAAGAGAATAGAAATAGACAAAGGTGACAGATCCTTTCAGTTTCTCTCCTTGTTGAAACACACACAGCAGGGGCCAGGCACCTACCTCCTTCACAGACAAAGAAGTGTACCTTTTCACTGTGATGCTTCTGGACTATAGTATTTGTTGGGCCTTTCTTGGCCTTCTTCAATCAGGATCCATTTAATCATTTTTTAAATATGCCCTTTGCTTCCATTATATCGATGTAATTTATTCTAAACAACACACTGATTATCTATTTGTTCAGAATTATTTATGTGCTTAATATTGGATAGAGCTATAATTCTGCAGTGTAAATTGTCATGTAGTATTTTATTATATATACATATATATTAAACTTTGGAGTAGCTCTCTTAATGATTCTGGTTTACAATTAATTTTAAGAATTGCTACTATAACTTAAGTTATTTCATTAATTTATTTTATATCAATTTCCCACTATCTTTTTGCACTAGAGAAGTTAATCAGATTGACATTTAAAATTCCTCCAAGATGCTCTTTTTCCAGCTGGTTGCTGAAACATGAAGTTCAGGAGTAACTGGAGTGTTCATGTTTTGTTTACATTTATATAGCAAATACTAGATGTTCGAATCAGAGACCTGAGACGAGTAAAAGAGGAGCAGTCTGACAAATAATTTTTGGGACATTGTTTTGTTTCAACCAATATGTACCTATCAATGTTGTGCAGCTTTTCTTCTGTGGAGAGCAGCACTTTCGTTGGGGAGACCTAATATTGGCCCCCTCATCCTGTCATGGGTGTCTTCATGGCCACTGGCTCTAAGAGCTTTTAGTTTGGAGGACCCATGCCCGTGGGGATTTTTAAGCTGCTCCAGTGAAGAAGTGTTAGAGGTATAGAATGCCAGGTGTAAAAAGAAAAGTAGGGGGGGCCTGGGAGATAGCATGGAGATAAGGCGTTTGCCTTTCATGCAAAAGGTCATTGGTTCGAATCCCCATGCCCCATATGGTCCCCCGTGCCTGCCAGGAGCAATTTCTGAGCATGGAGCCAAGAGTAACCCCTGAGCACTGCCGGGTGTGACCCAAAAACCACACACACACACACACACACACAAAAGAAAAGTAGGGGGCTGGCGAGGTGGCTAGAGGTAAGGTGTCTGCCTTGCAAGAGCTAGCCAAGGAAGGACCACTGTTCAATCCCCCGGAGTCTCATATAGTCCCTCCAAGTCAGGAGCAATTTCTGAGCACTTAGTTAGGAGTAACCCCTGAGCATCAAACGGATGTGGCACGAAAAACCAAAAAAAAAAAAAAAAGAAAAAAAAAAAGAAGAAAAGTAGGACAGCCAGTTGAGGACTCAGGTGCCCTCCTCACCAATCTGAGAGAAAGACAGTCAGTAATGCAATTGGCATAAGTGTTTATTACCTCAGTCAAGGGGTCTTACAGTCTCTAGTGATCACGGACCCCAAGTGACAGTCACATACAGCTTTTTATACATTTTTGAAATATTACATACTTCATTCAATAAATTATTAAGAGACAATGCAACAATTATGAAACAATATTTCCTATCAATTTTAACCAAAAACATCCTCTTCCACCTCATGTAAATTCCATGTATGTCAGCTTTTTGCCTCTTCAACTATTTACATGTTTGTTTTTAAAGTACAACTATGACAATATGTAGTTTTAAAAAATGACAAAGGTAAGGCATTCTTAGCTGCCTAGGTCCTGCCCTTTGCCAGGGCCTCAAGACCTGGGTTGTCCAGATATGTCCTGTCCATTGTTATGGCTTTGGGACTCTAGTTAATCTTTAAACATCTTGTGAGGAGGAGCTTGATTCACAGTAACAGAAGCATAATTAATATATTTCAATTTCATCATTTATATTCCATTTTCAACACTAGAAACATGAAAAAATATAACTGCTAACATATCTATCATTAAGGTTCACCATTATGAGTATTCTTACTGGAAATTAATCATAGTTATGAGTGACAGTCTAAAGAAAAAAGTACAATACAAAACTTTTATTATGAAAGAGATGTGATGCAGTAAAAGTACTGTGAAAACAAAAGCCATGAGCATACGGAAATTATATCATGGGCAACCAACTGAAGCTCATACTGGAAATGAAAAGTTTAAAACCAAAGAGAGGTGAGCTCTTCAATATCTGAGAAATAAGAGAAATAAGTTAGCAATTAGAATCCATGAAGAAACAACAGTCAGATCTGGACACTAAGCTACTTTGAACCCTGAAATATCTATCTAGTAAATTATTCACGGTGAATGAGACTAAGTCCTACACTATTCATATGTAAGTTCTAGCAATATGCCTGGATGGAGTGGCTTTTATAACATCTAGGGATTAGAACAACCTCTCAAAACATAGAACCTCTAGCTGCACTGTCTTGCATATCACTTCCCTAATGAATCACATACTTCTATGTTTCATTGTTCTGGCTATTTCTCCTCCCCTGGTCCTTGTACCTAAATCTTACTCTTTAGACTTTCAAGAGCCACTTAATCCCTAGACTCTTCTAACCTGCTAATTTAATTTACTATTTTTCTCAAAGTCAACATCCTTTAAATTTGCAGGAAGTTTACTGGAGTGAACTTAGTCATGTTTTTTGTTTGTTTTTTTGTTTACTTTTGGCTTTGCAGAAATGCAGGAACTGCCCTCAGAGTTTAAACAAGACAAACTCAGCGAACAATAGAGATACAAATTATTGAACCCAGTTCATCTGCATGAAAGGAAGGTGCCCTACTCTTTTGCTCTAGGACTCAGGCATCTATCTCATAGCTATTCCTAGCACAGCCTTAGTCATATTCAATGTTTATTTAATTTGAAATTCAGAAAAGGACTAATTTTTATAATAAGACATATCTCTATACTTACAGGCAATTTAAAAACAAAAAGCCAAGACCCATTAAAATGACAGAATTTAACAGTGTTTGTTAACAGTTCTCTAGGATATAGGTGTCCTAATGGGTCTCAGTTTCTTGCCCTAGTCTCCTTCACACTTCTAAATCCCTTTTCCATACTTCAGTTGAGGGGACTTGAAATAATTTAAGGACTTTCAATGACCACGTGCAATTAACTGTAACAAAATATATCCAATTAGTGTTAGCACATTTCCAAGATTGTCATCAATCTGTTCTGGAGCAAACAGACTTAATTATCTTTTCTCTTGATATTTTTTTAGTTTGCCTCATTAATGAAAATTTATTTGACTGATACAAATTTGAATGAAGCAAATGAATTCTATAAACAACTTGAAGTAAAGCTTGAAATATTTAGTTTGAGTTCCATAGTTTGTTTAGGGCATTTATCTTTTAAAAATCACTAAAATAATATTTTCAGAAAACTGGCATCTTGATGGCTTTAGGGAAACCCACTTTCTGAGGGAATAATTGGTGTTTATACCTTTTAAACTCAACAATCTCACAGTAAAAAAGCTCACAGATTTAGAGGGACAGCAGTCATTTATGACTGCTTATTCACTACTCCAACAGAAAATAGACATTCTTTCATTTCCTTGAAAATTAGTACTATTCCATTCTCAATGATTCAAGGAAGGCTGATACTTAACATTCGTTGTGTTTATGCTAGCAACCCAAAGAGACCACATACCAATGCAAATCACAAAGCGGGTTTTTATTTGATAGCTAGATAAGGGTCCAAGACTTCCACCTGTAAACAGACTTCCAGTTAAGGACCCTGAGTCGAGGGGAGTGATGATATATACAAGCCATGACCAAGCGTGCCCATGCATCAGTGCTGAATGTACAGCCTCAGGAAGTAGATAAAAAGTATACACCATTCAAATGCCACAAGATACATAATTCAGATGTTACAAGTCTGATCTGTTAAGGCCTATCTTGAGTGAACGGATGTGAGCTCTGTGTTCTGTTCCAGATCATGTGTCTCCCATGTCTCCAACTCTTACTTGAAGACCACATTCCCAAATGCTAACAAGCTAACAAAGGGAGATATACAGAAACAGTTTTAGCCAAAGCAGAAACTTACATGGGAGAGAGGAAACCTCAGGGTCCTATAAATTCATCTCTGGAAACAGAAGTCTGATCAACTGAACTGAATTATCTAGGTACATTTATTAGCATGGGATAGAAAAGCATTAAGGCAGGGTAAGAAAAATAAATTATGGGACATTTTTTGAAATTATGGGTAAAAGCCTCTTTTTGCTTATAATGTTAGTCTTTAAAAATAAACATTTGATCATTTCATTTGCATTGTATCACAATGATAGTATGATAGAAATAAAAGAAGAGAAGAGAAGAAGAGAGAGAGCAAGAGGCCTAGAAGGACAGAGGTATTGGGATGAAGAGACTGTTTCCTGAGGAAAGCAACTGATAAAAAGTTATTCTGCTCAAACAATGTACTTGACTTTAAGATATTTGGCACATAATTTACTTTTTCTCCTCAATTCACTTTAGGGCATGTGTGTAATTAAATCAAAGTTTTTTCAAAAATAGATAAAAAGGTAGATAGAAAGATAGATAGATAGATAGATAGATAGATAGATAGATAGATAGATAGATAGATAGATAGATAGATAGATAGTGAGTAATCCCTTTTCCAAGGCCCTTGCCTGAGCTTCCTGTTGATGTTAATTCCATCTGGAGAATCAGATCTGCCCACACCTGAGGTGGGGCAGGCTATTTTGAATAAAGAAAATAGAGAGTCTGGCTGAGGGGAAGCAGGAAGGCAGCAAAAAGCAGAGAACCTGGGGAGAGCACGAAGAAAAGCTGTTGGGTATAAAAAGGAGAGCAGAAAGAATATGAAATCAAGCTGGCTGACTTAGATGAAACTATGACTGCTCTTGAATTATTTCTCCACTGCTACTACTCTGCATCTTCAGACCCATCCGCCGAAGGGGCTAAATGTACTGTGTCATGCTCAGAAAGGCTTCAACCAGACATATGGACATTAGACATTCATTTTATGTTAAATCAACAATAGAGTGTTATTAAAATGACTTTATTTTGTCCACTACATATATATGTAACTCCCTAATCCTGTATGTACTTATATGTATATTACCAAATATAAAATCTCATTTTAATGAAAGCTCCTTTAAGATATTGCATTAAGGTAGGATTATTCTTCTCTAATAAGCCTGAAATTTGCTTTGGACTTTTCTTCTTTCCAAACTAGCCTTTGTTCATATCTTTATAAGAGCCATCAAGAGTTTTACCCATGATTTACTTTTCTATCAATTCCTTCTTTGAATACAGAGAGAACTTAATTGCATCTTGACTCTCTAAAATTCTGCATCATTATAGCTTTTATTTAGTAACAGTACAGAGGTTCTGGATCTGAGATTTTGCACCTGTTTGCCAATGACCAACTATAATATGTTGTTGCTATTCTCTCTGTTACCCCTCAGCAAAGGAGATAACTTATTTATGACATTGTTTCTAGGGCTCAAATATTTATCTTGATGCCACTTAATTCTATTCCTTCAGAGAAATGAACTTTATGTGAGCACCTTCAAAGTATCCTACCAGTCCCATGTCATTATGGCATACCTACATTCTCCTGTCTCCCATACACCAGATTTAAAGAGATCTCAAAAACTTCCAGCTACTAAATTCCTCAGAGTTTTTTCTTTCCATTTTTTCATTCTCCTATTTAATTTCTTCTTTCACATTTTTATTTCGCTCCATCTTTCACATTACTTAGGAAGAGGGGAACATTTGATGCAGATCCTCCGCTAGTCCTTAGATTCTGTTTTGCAGGAGACTCTGAAAGACATGGAGATAAAGAAGGTGATTAAAGTTGGTGTGGTTTTCCAGCATTTGGGAAAGTGTACTAGGAAGTGTACTAGAACAGAACAAAGAATACTTATAAGATTTTGTACCTGTCACCACTGACACTCATTGCATAACTGAGAAATAAGCAAGAAAATAAATGTTTGGTGAGAATTTGAAAAAAAAAACACAAAATAATAGCAAGTCAGAGAGCTCCTTCTGAACCTTCTGAACAGTAAAGGCCAAAAAGAGTCTTAAGAAGAAAAACAATTGAAAAGAACTAAAATTTTTTAGTGTAGAACTGAAATAGGAAAAAAAAAGCTAAGGTCCATCTATGCTTTAATTGCCATGCTTAGTTACATAATGTATAAGAGAATAACAAAGCACTTGTTAATGTTCAAGTAATGAGATTATTTCATCATGTTTTGAAAGCATAATAAAGTGTTTTAGTATTAATAGTTATAATTAATCAAGCATAACTTATTAACCATATCTTGGATTATTGATAAAATGTCAAGTGAATTCCATCATTCCCTAAGCTTAATCAGTTAGGCATACTACTTTCCCAGAACTGCCACACAGGTACAGCCAGAATCTGATTTGTCAATTTCTTGCAATAGTCTTATACTAAATGGTTGTGTTAGGTTAAGTGGACTAAGTGGACCTTTGAACAGGATTCTAGAGGTCTTTCATCATGAACAAAGTCTGGTCTTTCAGGGAGAGAAGCAAAATATAAAGTCTTCACAAATGTCTCTAAAAAGTGAGGAAAATGTCATACACTTAGTAGGATAAATCCTTGTTATCCCCACTTTATATATGCAGCCCAGCTGGCTATACTAGCTCCATGCCTGATTCTGAGAATACCTTGGATCTTGTACAACATATGTGATAGATAAACAATTAAATGTCAAACTTCCAGGGTCAATTCATCATGATTAATACTCAGTAAATTTCATGTATGATTGACAAACCTTTCCTGCAGAAAACCCTCTGGTCATGAGGACCTTCCCATTAAGATCACCTTCTTTCTCCACAGAAATTATTTGGGGGACTCCCTCTGAGACAAAAACACATTTTCTATTTTTTTTCTATCTTTTTTTTTTTTTTTTTTTGGTTTTCGGGCCACACCCTGAGGTGCTCAGGGGTTACTCCTGGCTGTCTGCTCAGAAATAGCTCCTGACAGGCACAGGGGACCATGTGGGACACAGGGATTTGAACCAACCACCTTTGGTCCTGAATCGACTGCTTGCAAGGCAAACGCTGCTGTGCTATCTCTCCAGGTCTATTTTTATCATGATTGGCCAGTCCCCAGGGAACTAAACTTGTGCTTTCCATTTTCATTAGTTCTGTGTCCAAAATAATTCCATTTCTTACAACTTCTGAAAATGGTTTTTTGACTCTCATAGTTACTTGACTGCTTTAAATTGGCAATAACTGACATGAACAAAAATTATCTGTCACCATTATGTACTGATTAAGTTTATAAGTTCATGTAATCACTAATATAATACCTTTATAGATCTATCTTCATTCTAATATGTTACTTCAGAATGTTCAACATAGTTGACTTCTCTTTGGGTTTTAATCACTGACAAACTCTAATGAACTAAGTTCTCTGTCAACTCCAGTAAAGATACAGCATACATCACAAAATATTTGTGCCTTGAAGTTAATAAAACACGACAGTCATATGTTGCTGTGCCATAATTAAACTAATCTTACTGAAATAAGATCCATATTGCAAATAAATTACAAGTAAACTAAGCAGATATCAATTTTGATCCCCTTTTCACACTCTTAGGGTATCTACAAAATTATACAAAATTTGCATCAGGATTAAAAGCTGATACTTTAATCTAATATTGGCTTTTGGCATCACTGCATATATTTCTGGTTATGGTCAGTATAGTCTTGGCACATAGAAAGGAAAACCTTCTTTTACACATTGGTATACTCTTTCCAATCAGCTCATAATCAGGGAAATTTACCTTGTATAAGAAAATACAAAGAAAGTTGACAATGTCTCAAAATGAAGTGAAGGTGTATTTTTATCTTCATGGAAGCATTTCTATAAAAGGTATCATTTAAGGGAATGTAGTATAAGATACGGCTGTGACTGTGGTCTTTGCTGGAAATTGTTAAGGTCTGAAGTCAAATAATGAGTCCACACAATTGAAATAAAGCAAAGCAAAGCTTTGTTTCATCAGTCACCAAGCTACAAACTGACCGATCAGGATTACATCCTGTGGAAGGCAACTCCCTGTTGGGGATCACAAGCCAGGTTATATAGGACTAGAAGCAAAAAGTCTTGATTTGCTATTATTTAGGATGTTTCTAGGGTGTATCTATGGTGTTTCATCCTGTCCTTTTATGGCTAGATATCTAGGGTGGAATATTGTGATTTATAGGCCTTTGAGGTTTGTGTCATTATTGGGATATAAACTTAAGTCTTTAAAGGGGTACAAAGCCTTGTATGTCTTAAATAGTCTTAAATGGAAACTTAACTTCCTTTTAACAAAAAGGAATCCCTTATGCTCTAGGTTTCAAATTTCCTCTTCTTTTAGAACTGAGTTAAATCTTTGACTCTCCTTGAGGTCCCTCACCCCACATCCCTATCTATAAGCACATACTGGGACCTTAGCACAATCAACATAACTGCACTTATGCGATCCTGAATAAAACAGTTGAGGAGACCAGTGGAGCATAATCAGAAAACTCAAACTGCCTAAGTCAAAGTTTACGAAAGGGATCCCTGGAGTGAAAGTGTGACCCACAAACCCTTAATTCACTGCCCGGTGTATTCCAACTACATATAGTCCACAAGAAAATGGGGGTATTGATTCCAGTCAACTATACCATGGGCACTACTGTCAGCAGGAAAACTGGACAATCTGCATTCTCCCTTGATTTGGGACACTGAGTCAGCTGAATCTACAGAGGGTCCATTCTGGGATCCTTCTCATTTGTGAAGGTGACTCCCCAATTCTAGCAACAAGGTGGTTCCTGCGTCTTTTTCAATTCTGAAACTTTAACATTTGTTGGAATGGAAAAGGCACAATATAGATCTCTAGTATCCAGTTGCCTGGAGAAACAGGCTGTGAGGGTTGTTTCCTACTCTGCACTGGATCTGAAAGAATTATCTCCCACAACTGGTACTAATTCTTTTCAGGATAGGCTGTGATTTCTGCAATGTTTTGTTAGTTCCTGTGACACCTCTTGCTCCTACTGGTCCCACAGCTTTCTCTCAATCTTTTACATATTCCCTAGATATTTTACCACCTTAGAAGTCAATAAGAGGCATGTGTATGAAGGTCCATCTTCTGTAATTTCTTTGGGCTGGCAAAGGACTGTAAACTCTACTTATAATAATGGATATACTCTCATGCTACTTTAGCTTTTAATGAGGGTCCAAACAGTTAACTGGTTAGGGTTTGCAGTTATGAACATCTGAAAAAGATCATATTAATTAGACAGAGGAATCAGACGCTGGAGCACTAGAAGACCCTCTCTCTCTGAAAAAAATAAAAGACACAGAAGTTAAGCAAGAGAAACCAGAGCTCATAGCAATATATCAGTTTTCTGATAATTTAGGCATCTATGTGAGGACACACTGCCAATCTTCCTCAGGAAATTCTCTCTAAGGCTATACAGGTGTTGCAGGGATAGGAGGCCTACGACTTCCACTAGGTTCAGTAACAGCACATAATTATTATTTCCACTTCCTGTCAGCCTACATTCTCCCTGGACAAGTTCTGGCTTCCATTAGTGATAGCATTTACATCTTTTTTTGGGGAGGGGGGCACACCCGGTGACGCTCAGGGGTTACTCCTGGCTATTCGCTCAGAAGTCGCTCCTGGCAGGCACGGGGGACCATAATGGGGAACTGGGGGCTCGAACCACTGTCCGTCCTAGGTTAGTGCAGGCACCTTATCTCCAGCGCCACCGCCTGGCCCCCACATTTACATCTTTATGTTTCTTCAAGACCAGTAAATCCACCAGAATACATTTAATTCAGTAATTACAGAAAAAATATTTTTCCTCTTCACCTTCACCTTGAACCTTGCCAGATGGCAGAATAAACTTGGCTTGTTTCTTTGCGTAAACAAGTACAACTAGAGAAATCTCCATTTGGGATACCCCATATTTTATAGAGAATTCTCAGACTGTTATAGGACAAAGCAGGTGCTTTATTAATAATTGAATAACTACTTTACCAGTTATGTTGGGGTTACCAAGCTTGGCTAATGTTAAATTCAAAGGTCAGATCAGCATGATGGGTCAGAGGTGGCTCTGGGACTCTCATCCTCTGTGCCATATTTCTCCAGAGTTGGAGATTCTGATCTCCAAAACTTTTCTTGAGGCTGAGAGAATAACAAAGATTGTGGCCAATCAGCACAGATCTAAACATCCCTAGACAATTCCCGGTATCCTAGGCCAGTTTGCCCTTTGGTCTCTCTAAGATTTATCAGAGTACTTGTAACAATTTCAATTGTTACTGAACCTGTTCCAATCATTTAATTTCAATCCCTTTTAACTCTGTTTCCCTAGAAAAGGGATCTGAGGTGAACTAGCTGAGTTTTAAGATTCCCTATCTGAGTGAGGAGTAATCCCCACTATAGAGAGAAAAATTTTCTGTCTGTATTTTTTCAAATTAACATAATTCCATGAAGCATAAATATACTGAAGTTGCCAAGAAAAGAGTAAAAGCAAAGGTTTCTCAAATTTACAGAACACATAGAACAACAAATATGCATATAATTTTTTATTTAAAAAACACTAGTTTTCTATCATTTCTAAAGGTCTAATTTTTAAGAGCTCTGTAACATGAGTTTAGAGCATCTAAGTTTCTTTTCCTTTTTCTATCACCCACATAAACATTAGATCATTTCTAATTTAGAGACAAACTAATATCAATCTAGTTTGAACATATAGTTTCTTTCCTTAATTTCCATCCCTCAAACCTTCTGCAAATTTTTTACATTAATTCTGTAACTTCTTTAAATCCAACTTAAAACTACTTGCTATGCTTTCACAGAATTCTCTTCCTGTTTTCCTCAATATTCATAACTCCTTCCATTATATTTCTTGCATAAAACAAACATCTACCCTTCTTTCTTGAGCCTTCACTTCTTTCTTCATCTTCTGACTTAATTATCCTGCTGCTGCATGCACTCAGCTTGGAGAACTGGACATGGCCATTCTTCCTCTAAGCTCCAGTCTCTTTCTGTGCCTTTTTCTGTATATTCCTCCAAAACCATTGCTATAGCTCTAGGAGGGAGACTCAAAACTATTCACTTTCAAACTTGAAACAAATTGCTTGACATGTGCTTACACTTAACAGGACCAAACTGTTTTTTATTGAACTTAGTAAAGACTTTTATATCAGTAATATAGATTTCCCATCTGTTGAATATTGACATTCAAGTACCATTATATTTAGATAGCATTTACTGAGATTACCATAATACACTGAAATTTTCACTTAAAGCTATCTTAAGATCAACAATAAGTTTAATACCTGTAGACAAAATTGATATTAGATTGAGTTACCTTAGCAATATCATGCATTCCCATTGTTTGGGAAGACTAATACAAATTAGAGTCTGAAAACAAAAGCCAATCACATTAATTTTCAAATTTTTCCACTCTATTCTTCATTCTTAAAACATTATGAAAGGGGAGAAACCACTAAAAATTAATTTGGCCCTTTGTAGCCCACTTGGATTGAGTTTTAAAATGGCCAATTTATTTTTCTGATAGTTTGCTATTTACAGATGACTTATTAACAAAGACTACCATATTTATTCGAGTGTAAAGCACATCCACATATAATGAACACCCCTAATTTTCGAATAAAAATCGGTATAAAATTTTGTTTCACACCAAGCATTGTAGCTCCCCTTTGTGCCTTGGCCGGCTTCTCCCAGAAGACACATTTCTGCCAGAGAATGTGTGCCTATGTGCTTGTGTGGTTTTTTTCTTTGGCCTCCATGGAAAAGGCGCAGTGCAAACTCACAATTCGACTGCACCCTCATTGGATCAGTCACCACTGCCACCCCACCCCAATTCTCTTTTATAACTCGTACCCAAACTTTGATTTTTTTTTAGTATAAAATTTTGTGCTTTATACTCGAATAAATATGGTAAATAGGTGCCCAATGGCGAATAATTCCTGAGGAATGGGTGATAAAAAAAAGAACTAGACATTGGGCTTTATTAGCCTCTTCTTCCAGTCTGAGTTAACAAAGCCTCTCAATGCCCAGTACTTTCTACCAACTAGATCCCCTATTTTCTGGTCTCATTAAATTCTGACTTCCCATTTTATCTTCTCCAGATATCTCCCAAAATTGGAAGTTACTAAGCTGGCATTCCTACCCTTTGTCCTTGTCTGCCACTTGCCCCACCCAGTCTGAATCACCCAACTTTATAAAGGACCTCCCATGCCTGAATTTCCATGGACAGATGTACAGACTTGCAGCATACATAGAAAGAGAAGAAGGGCCGTAGATTTATGTTTTTCTCTAGGGATAGATATCTCACAGAGTGTTGGAAATCAACACTCTTGGCTTCTTGGGATGTTCTCCTTTTATTTTGTCTTGTTCCTTTTTACTTTCTCTATACACATGTAGATAAGCTTGATCAATGTTCCTCTGCTCTCATTTCAGAAAAGCAGGTAGGTAGCTGATGTTAGTTAAGAAAGATGGAAGTCTTCAAGACAAATTGAGTCTGTCAGCCAAATGAGACTTTCACTCCTGGCTATGCTCTCAGAAATTGCTCCTGCCTTAGGGGACCATATGGGACTCCCGGGGGGATCAAACCACTGTCCATCCTAGGTTAACCACGTGCATGGCAAATGACCTACTGCTTTCGCCACCAATTTGGCTCTCCAATTGAGACTTTCTCATGTTCTCTGAACCTCCCACTATGCTCATGGCTGTTTGCAGACTAAAGTATAAAACAAAGACAGACACAAGACTATAAAACAAGCACAAAAACACAAAACACAATTTTGCTGAGCTTAAACCAAATTTCACCAATCTCAAGGTAGTGGCATTTTTCCTTAGAGTGCCATGACTCATATTCCTGATCAAGACAACAGAAAGACCGAAAGACAGTGTCAGCTCATAGGGTACACAAAACAGATAAGTGGATACATGGACACTACTGCCTGTGTCCGCATCCCACATATCACAACTCCTACAGCAACCCTTGACCTTCTCTGGAAAAACAGATCTAGGCGAGTCCTTTCTACTTCTCAGCTCTTGTTGTGATCCACTAGGCTTCCTCCAGACCTTTCAGATACTGTTTCAAACCTCCAGCCTGCGACCCTAGAGAAGAGAGGGATATCTCAGCACTGCTCCCTACATGGGGACGATTCTACATCCAGTTTTTCTCCTCAGGCTGCACTCCATTAGGTCTTTACCTACCTCAAGGAGGTTTCATACAAGACCTTGGTAGCTTTGTTCGTGATCTGGGTCAATGCTGTTCCATCCTGGAGAGCTCCCAATGTTAGTTAGGGTCCAGAGTTGAAAGATGAGACAACACAATTGAAATAAATCAAAACAAAGCTTTATTCTGTCTACCAACAATCTACAAAGTGATCAGGTGCATATCCTAGAGAGGAAGCAAACTCAGGCAAACTCAGGTTAACAAGCCAGGCTACATAGATCAAAAACAGAAAGTCTTGACCTTTATGTTGATTGGCTGTTATTTATGATTTTTGTAGGTTTTTTTCATCATGTCCTTTTATGGCTCTATATCAAGGGCAATATATTTTTGTTTATAGGGCTTTGAGGTTTGGGTCATTATTGTTGAGATAGAAACCTAGCCTGTATTTGGAACTTATTATTTTAGTCTTAAATTAATACTTTCCTTTGAATTGAGAAAATGATGTCCATTCTGCTCCAGTATTCACAAAATCTTTAAACAAGGACAAAAACCAATGATACATGTTTCTCTAAAAGATCATTTTAGTATCTAAAACCCAAATTCTTCTGCTGTTTGAAAATTTTCAGGATGGCAGGGGGCTGGCATGTGCATTATTTGCAGACACGGTTGCAGATAATAAGGAAACATGACATCATCTCATAACCGAGGGAAGGATGGGGCACTGGCATTATTTTTAGAGACACCAAGGAAAGTGTAAACAAATTGTAAATGCTGAAAGTTTTCTGGTTAATTAGATTCGGGTCTTGCAAAAATATTTCTTGGTTGAAGTGTGCCTCATTCCCTTCAGCATGATTTCCCTTCAGGAAATCATGAGGACATTTGTTTCAGATTCAGCAGTTTTCATAGTATTTTAAAAATTATTACCTGAAGATGAAGTATATGGTTCACTGTTCACTAAATTTGGATTGCAGAATTTCAGAGATGGTTTCCCATTCATAGTGTTTTAACACCACTTGCTGAGCCATATTTCGAGCAAAGCTGCAACCTATGTTTTTAAAAGGTCACTGTCAAAACTTGAAGAAGTCAATAATGATATATTTCAGCTATTAAGTAGAGGAGGGGTTAGGAAAAAACAGCTCTTTCTGGGAGGAGCTGTTATCCTTTGGTTCTCCAGGAATTCTGTATTATACTTAGGCACTTTGAGTCACCTCCTTGCCTTTGGCAACCAGTACTAACAAAGTTGTGATTCAATAGGCAATAATGTAAAATTAATATGTAATCTTTTGCTCTTTTGCTTATTTGTTCTTGGGCCACAAAAAGCAGTGCTCAGGTTTTGCTCCTGACTGTGTATGTATGGGTAACTCGTGGCAGAGTTGGGAGATCAATCAGATCAGTTTCTATAGTAGAGTATGTTTCCATCTCTATCTGTCTCTATCTCTCTATTTTTCTCTCATTTTCTTCTAGGAAGGTCAACTTTAGTTAAGTCATGGCTGGCTAAGTCACTTATCTGACAACATAAATTCTGAATTTAATTAACAAACTGAATGTCTGACCACTTGGCATTCTGAGCAAAAATTCTTAAATAAAAAGGTTTAGAAGAGAGTAGTGATAATATTTGGGCCTCATGCAGCTTAACTCCTAGCACTTTTGACTAGAGATCTTTCCCTGTAGGATCAAAACAACCCACTATGCCATCTCTCCGGGTCCAATTCTGATATACTAGTTATATTGCTTTTTATTTTATTTATGGAAAAATCTTTCATTTACATCTTTATACTTTAGATCTTTATACTTGTATTTTGTTTGTTTATCTGTTTCTTTTGAGTCACACCCGGCAACACTCAGGGGTTACTCCTGACTCTGCACTCAGAAATCACTCCTGGCAGGCACAGAGGACCAAATGGGATGCCAGGATTTGAAACACCAGCTGTCCTGAATTGGCTGTGTGCAAGCAAATTCACTACCACTCTTCTGTCTCTCCAACCTTATACTTGTATTTTTATGTTACTGTACTTTCACAAACCTACTAAAACTGAACATTGATGTCTATAGTATGCATATCATAACAGATAGATTCTATTTTTACCTGGGAAACAAACATAATTTACAGAAACTTTCAGTTAAGGATATTCGTACATTTTATAAATGGAATGGGATCAATATTTTATTTCTCTAAAAGTGACAGGTAGGTAGGGAAACTTGTCAATAAGTTCTTATAATAAATATAATACAATATAAATCATGGACAAATAAAAGTAAGAGACTGAATTAAAAAAGTTATTCTTGACACTAGCCCTAAGGCTACCAGGATTGACCTTGTTTGTGTGGATGCAAGAAATAGGGTCTGATAAAAAAAATCTCAAAACAATAGCCTAGAAAAGAAGGTCAAAAAAGACCATCAATGTTCCCAGACCTTTCCCTTGGCAAACAACCTAGAAAAGAACACTTACCACATGGGCAGGTTAGGAGAAACCAATTTGGAATAAAAGAGATAAGCCCTTTTGTTTTACTAATACTTTTTGCCCTTATTTGCCCTTTTTTGTAAGTTTTTATTGTGGCTAAAGTAAATTACAAATCTTTCACAGTGATATATAAGGTTCATAATGACAATAAATGAGTGGTAGTCCCACCACCAGTGTTTCTTCCCTCCACCCCTGTTCCCAGCATGCATATCATATCACCCTTCTTTACCACCCAGAATGCTAGTGTAACTGGTCCCCACTTGTGCAACTTGCTGTAGATTGGGTATCAGCTCTGTTGTTGACTTTGGATTTTGAGTTCCAGTCTGATCATTTGTTTTTCACTAAAAGTTTGTACAACTGCCAGGTCTTAGTTCCATCATCAATTTGGCCCCCTCAATTTGTGTGGTTGAATAAGATGATTCAAGTTATGTGATTCTGTTGAAAATAAATAAGAAGAAGAAAAGAAGGAAAGAAAGAAAGACAGAAAGAAAGAAAGAAAGACAGAGAGAAAGACAGAGAGAAAGAAAGAAAGAAAGAAAGAAAGAAAGAAAGAAAGAAAGAAAGAAAGAAAGAAAGAAAGAAAGAAAGAAAGAAAGAAAGAAAAAGAAAGAGAGAAATAAAGAAACAATAATAAAGAAATAAGAGAAAAGGAAAGGAAAAGAAAAGAAAAAGAAAGACCAGGAGGAGTTCGTCTAGGTATATTTTTCCCTTTTCAAGATGTGTATTTTAATATTTCACACTTGGTTGTGCACTGTCTCTCTCTATGCTTGAGTTCTCTTGAGCAAATTACTCTATTTTTCTCTCTCCTTTCCTATTCTAAGAATTTAAGCAATATCTGTTTTTACTTCATTGCTTCATCTCCTGACATTATTTTGATTATATTTTTAATATTTATTATTTGTTTATTTGTTTATTTAAACATCATGGTTTACATTTACAAAAATTGTTCATGATTGAGTTTCTGTCATATAATGTACAACACCCTTCACCTCTGCATATTTTCTACCGTTAATGCTCCAGTTTTCCTCTGTCCCTACCTCCACTGGCTCTGTGTCATATATTTTTTTCTGTATTTCTCTCTTCCTTTTTATCCATTTTAGATATTGTGATTTGCAATATTGTTAATGAAGATATATCATAAATAATTCAAATTTTTTTCTAAACCCAATTCTTGTCTTGTCCAAAGTTTAATTTCTAACTAGCATGATTATAAAGATTTCTTCTCTGCCTTTTCTGCAGTACCTACTATTTGTGACAAGCTTCCTATAATTTACTAGTCCTTCTGGACCTCCTATCTTTGTCTGAATATTATTACTATATTTTTCCTTTTTTTTTTTGGTTTTTGGGTCACACCCGGCAGTGCTCAGGGGTTACTCCTGGTTCCATGCTCAGAAATTGCTCCTGGCAGGCACGGGGGACTATATGGGGCACCGGGATTCGAACCGATGACCTTTTGCATGAAAGGCAAATGCCTTACCTCCATGCTATCTCCCGGGCCCCTTATTACTATATTTTTAAAATATTCAATTAATGAGTGTTATTATTTACTGTGTATCTTTCTCCCTATGACTCACTTTGGCCAGCATAATGCTTTCCAAAACCATCCATGCATAATCAAATTTCATAATTTCATTTTTTGCTTCTTTTAGATTTATTGGTTTGGGATAAATAGGAGCATGTTTTTCACACAGGAGAAGTACATACATTATGCTGGAGACAGGAGATTATCTGAACATATCAATGCATCAATTTCTTCACCCGACTGTCTGGCCATCATTGACAAAATCAGTCTACTAAATTGAAAGGGTTAAGTTAGGAGAACCATGTATATTTCAAGGCAGTTGTCTTACAGACTTTGGCCAAATCAATTTAATCTTCTAAAGGTAGTAATAGATCTAGACTATATAAATGTAGGAGCTGACTAAATGAAACAAATATTTATAGATCATAAGAAATTGCATTATATTTCTTATGAAAATATCACTTTTTCATAATTTTATTTTTTTAAAAGATATGGATAGTATTCTGTTGGAGACTGTTTGGCATAATTAAAAAGCACCCTCACTAAAATAAAAATGGAG